>QGMK01000223.1:0-33643 GCA_007825345.1 Lachnellula suecica
TTTTTTTTTTTTTTTTTTTTTCCTTCAACCCCTTTGAGATCTGAGTTGGTGGCGTCGTGTCCCAGCTCTACTCCTCAACTGCTCACCCCTCCCACTCCTCCCACTGAGCCTCCACTAACTACTCAACAGTGCGAAGAAGTAAAAGGTCACCGCCTCGATATTTCGAAAATGCGATAATGTTCGTGAGATGGATGCGCGTGTACGTTTCGGGGATGTTCGGGATGGTATGGGATTAGATAGCTTTACTTCGCGAAGAATTGCACTGGTCTCTTAACGCACATGCTTTCCATGACTGTGACTTCATATGCATTGACCCTTTCTCCGTGAAAACTTCCCCGTCGTCGCCTGTACTTGCGTTGCTTATTGTCCATTGGTGTTGTGGTGTTGCTCGGTCTTTCCCCACCTCGCGCAGCCGTGCCTGCCCTTAGATTCGCAAATCTACACATCTTCCCACGCTTTCTGCTCTGCATGCCGCATCTTCCTTTCGCTTATTTTCTATTTCCATCTTACCTCATCATTCTGCCTCACACCATGCGCTGTAGCTATTATCGCTTTAACACCCCAAGCAAGCCCGTCACGTGCCCCATCCCATCATCCTCAACATCTCAATCTATCGTTGCACGTCGCAAATCGCTGGAGCTCGCTCCAGGTGCTCAAGGCTTATGTTTTGACTTTTGTTGCATATCGCAATTCGGGCTCGCGCTCGCTCCGGAGAAGGCCAACTTTTTTGTGGCGCGGTACTGCGCCTGCAATGCTCCCTTTGCATCTGGGAAGAGAGGTTTT
Source organism: Lachnellula suecica (assembly GCA_007825345.1). Taxonomy (NCBI): domain Eukaryota; kingdom Fungi; phylum Ascomycota; class Leotiomycetes; order Helotiales; family Lachnaceae; genus Lachnellula; species Lachnellula suecica. Next base: position 784 of record QGMK01000223.1, read on the forward strand.
GTTGGATGTCACAAAAAGCTGTGATCTAGATCACTAGCTTGCGGGAAATTGTTTCCTTATTACTTTTGAAAGCTCTGCTAAGTAGATAACGGTGCAGCCTGGAGCTTCTCTACTGCTGCTCAGCGTGAAAGATTGCCCTGATCTTGAAGCATATCAGCCCTTTATCTAGTGGCCAAGGTGTTTTTTGCCAGATTTGTACTACTCGGTAAATATGGATGAGTATAAAGTCATTACGGAACGAAGCAAAGTCTCTATAGTATAGACAATGTTCTTTCTCGCCGCTTGCTCGGGTTTCTTTGATCTAGATCACCAGCTCACAGAATTGGATGGCATCGAGAGCGAGATCCTTAGAAGGACGCTTTTACATAATTAGTGTGGTGATCCAGATCACAGGCTTAACATCCTCAGGAACTCGCTTCTGAGAAGGCTGTTCCTACTATAGGAGACATATTTGTTCGCCCAAAAGAGGTTTCTTGTTTCTCCTCTGGTGTCGTCAACACCGTCGTTATTAGTACAGAAAGCAACTATCTCTATTACATTTTTATAAGACGTCTCACCAGCTCTCGGCATTTGAGCACTTCGATACTGATTCAATCAACGGGATTTGCAAGTTTGCTGAGTCTGATATCTCAAATCGCTCTCGGGGCGTATCACAAGCTCACCTTTTTTTGCTTCTAGCCCCAGCCTAACTGCGGAGCTCGCTCCTAAGAAGGCACGGCTGAGAGCCACGTTTATGGGACTGCGACTTGCGACAAAAACTTTTCGATTATGCCTTGTGGCGTGCTAAGTACAATTGGACTGAGGAATATATGAGCTGGGGACGATCCGCAACAAAACACCTCGATGTAGCAGCGATTTGTAAAGTGGAAGAAGCACGTTTCTATTGCACGCTCTAGCAAGCGCAACTAGCCATCATTCGTAAAAAGATGCGTATTTACAAACCCTATCCCTAGACCCCCCGACAGACGCAGCGCGCACAAAACTCCTCGGTGGCATTCAAACCGATCGCTAGCAGGACTTGCCCAGCGACGGGAAAGCTCATTTGTTTACTTTCGAAGAGGTCCCACAGCCTTATGACATTATTGTAAGATGTACCAAGCGCCTGCCTTTCACCGATCGATTGTTTACCCGAGGCGGTCCCAAAAGAAGTCATTGAATCTCGGATATCGAACAGGAAGAGGATAAGACGGAGCCTGGAGAGAAGGATGGACAAGGAGTACGCAAAAGGCTGCGGAAGAGCGGAGGGAACAAACTTGGAGAGGAGGTTGGTCAAAAAGCAAGCAAAGGGCTGCGAAGAAGCGGAAGGAACAGGGGATAACGTGGCTCAAGGTGTACACCACAATATGTGGTAATCATCTGGACGTGACGTCTAGTACCCGCTTTGTGGGACGGCTCGTAATGTTTTGATTTGGTAGACGTTGTGCCGCTTCCTAGACTCTTTCTCTTCTTGCTCGTTATGCTTTTTGGTCTTTGCGCATTTCGTATTGACCTTGATTCGTAGCTCGGGTGTTTTCTATTTTCTTCCACCCCACTTTGCGTGAATCTATACCACTATCCTCCAACGTACCCCCGTCTCCAGATTGTCGGCATCCTTTTGCGTAGTGATGAGTGGCACGCTTAGACCGGGCGATGAGAGATGTGCGATTACCCCACTAGCTATAATGATATGAATATTCGCCATCGTCTCCTCTTCTTCACGCCATACTGCTTCTTCACTTCGCCTTGACGGCCAGCATTTGTCTAAATTTGATAAACCCATCAAATACTATGCGACAAGGGAATGTTTGTTACAGGATGCCTTGAGTTGGCGAGGAAGTGATCTCGCGCGAGATGTGCAAGCTGATAACAAGGTGTGCCGGGTAAACTATCCTCGGATAGGATAGAAGTTATTGCGCTTCGATAGGATTCGGAAAGAAAACGCACGTTCGTCTGGGGGGAACAGAAGTCAATATTGAGGCGACGCCGGCAGAGGTAATCTATTCATTGTATATATTTATAGTCTTACTCACCATTGTTCTAGTTGGGATTGAAGAATCTAGATGCCCTCGCAATCTACACTTCTGACATAGAATGGATGGCAAAAGGACAACTTCCCTCGCCACAAGGCATGTTGGGACGAACGAGTGTGGGATTGCGATGTGCAACAAAAGAGCAGCTCTTTGATTAATATGATGATTCTAAGAACCAGATAGGAAGTACTTCAATCTCTCACTCATTCTGAGACATTCACGACTTTTTCTTGATTATGGGAAATAATTTCAAGTCCTCTTTGACTTCCCAAGAGGGTAGGTTGGGAAGAACAAATTTCCGGATTGCGACTTGCAACAAAACCTCCGAGTTTAGGACTATATTAGACCCCGAGAAAACGGTGAAGAGACGAGATCGATGAGAGCTCAATGTCTCAAACTTTGTGAGACATTGAGCGCGTTCCCTCGACCTCGGAAGTTGTAGTCTGGTGCTAATTTCACAGTCGAAGCCCAATATATCTCGTCTAGCTAGAAGGATAGTCGGGAAGTGGCACTCGTTGTCCTTCAGAAAGCCAGCCATGGCGAGCCTGCCGACCGCATGTGGTCAATCAAGAACCTATTCAAGTTTTTGGAAGGCATGAATGATCCAGCTAAGGCGGCAGTTGAATCTGCTAAGTACCCAGTGACGGTCAGTGACTTGGACGTTCCTGAGAAGAGCGACGCTCCAGCATACGCATGCTATGCGCATGCTATGGATAAACTGATTCTAAATTTCCCAACACACTTTCCCCGTTCCCCCACCGACAAGATATTGCACTTTCACACAGCAGAGAAATGGCACCGAGCGTACTCTGTCCTGCGCCAGTACTGGCGCTACCACGGTCCGAAAGCTGGCTCGGATCAGTCTCTTAAGCAGCGGCAATGTAAACCAGCTTTGCGCCCAATGTTTCTCACGCCAGCAGACTTAAGAGATGGTCAGTTTGAGGCGGAGGAGGCAGATGATCGGATTACATACGCTTTGGAGCTTCAAAAGCAACTTGCAGAACAGGTGCTCGCAGACTCTGATCGGGTATCCGACGAAGATGCAGAAGTCACACCCGAGGAGCAAGCTTTTAATGTGGAAAATGTCGAAGAACTACATCGCCAGCTTCATAAGACCGAGATGCGAGCGAATGATTGCAAAAAACGATCCAAGTTACAACGCCCTGCACTTACCAAAGAGCAGAACGATCTTTGGCACGAGTTGAACGACGCACGGATCGCTCCCAATATTCTGACGATGGCGAGGAGCACCTCAATCCTACCAAAAATCTATCGCTGAGTCAAATCGATCGGGTTCTGGGATTCGCGGACATCCGACAAAATTTTGGTAAAGGACAATCTCAGCCCCGATATTGAGGCTGGGTTTGAGGACCTGATAGCGAAGGTCCGAACATTTAGGATAAAACATCAATAGATTGACATGCACTTGACATTGAAGTTCTTTTGTTGCAAATCGCACTTGGCTAAGCTGAGGAGGTCATCTCCTCACACTTTCGCCTCAATCTCTCACCTCTTCTAATAAGACATTCATGATTTACTCTCAATTACAGAACATGGCCCAAACTTTTTCGAAATGGGAAATTGGATTTAACTAATTTCCAGATTGCCACTTGCAACAAAACCTCCGCTCATATCAAGATCCTGGTAAGTAGATGAGCAGGAGTTGAATCTCTCACTCCTTGTGAGACATTTAGGACTTTTTCTTGACCGCGGAGACTGACCCACGCTCTTTTTAAAATGAGGAAGTTTGAACAAATAAAATTCCAGATTGCGACTTGTAACAAATCCCAGATCTTGAGCAGTACTAGATGGTGAAGGAGACGAGATAGATAGGAGCTGAATATCTCACTGCTTGTGAGACATTCAAGAGATTTCTTGGGAAATGACAACTGAGCCCCGAAACTCGAGCTTCGCAAGATAGCGGGTTGGAATGGACGAAGTTTTACTGCGGCTTGCAACAAAACACATGATCTGTAAAGTAATATACTTAGGCCATACGCCGACATTTGAAAGTCTCACTGCTTGTGAGACACTTAGACATTCAGGTTACTGGTTTTTGTGGAAGGTGGTGTCGAGAGTCGCTTTTCGGCTGATGGTTTTGAGATGGCAGGGTCTTTGAAACTGGAGGTTAAATGCGGAGATGATATATATAAGGACTTCCCACCTTGAATATGACTTGCTCAAAAAGAATCTCTGCTGTTAACCATGATGAACAAGAGCAGAATCAGAACTGGTGATTATATTATCAGTTGAGTCACGGTTTGGCAAGCTCTGACAGCTTCAAAACAGCCAATAGATCGAAGTGGTGGCCCTTGTTGACTGCGGCTAAGAAGGGACCGTTTTCGCATTTTCTGAAGGCCCGTATCTTGCTATACTATTACTTAATCACATGCCATCTCTTTCCCCCTATTAACCCCTGATAATGATGATCAATACAAATAAAGTTTTGATAATAAGACTTGTTGTTCAACATGTTCAACAAGCCCGGCCGCTGCCCTCAAAATTTAAGGTGCGACATGCAACACAAAATCAGCTCTTATGATCCTCGTGATTCCACCTTGAAGTGTCATTGAACATGTTGAACAAGCGTAAGATGTCGTCTTTTCTCATTTCGGGTGCCGGAGTGGCTCAAGATCTAGGCTCTCAAAGCAAGTTGACCATTAGACTTCTTAAAATATGGGATATTTCCGTTCTCTCGCGCACGGCTGCAGTATTAATTATATGATATCGTCCTGGATATCCATACTTCAGTCGATGATATATGACGTTGAAGCCGAGCACAAAATCTCCAGCTCAGATTTCAGGATTTATACTCTTGTTCAACATGTTCAACAAGGTCCTCCCATTTCCACAAGTACAGCACCAAAGTTTTCGTCCGCTCATGCTCCTCGATTTTTTGACTGCGATACGCAACAAAGGTTTTGAATCCAGGTGTCAATTGGCAAGTCTCACATCGTTATATATGTCCAACAAGCTCGCTACAGCTATACAGTTACCATGCAAAGGTTTTCTGCGCTTTCGCTCGTAGTCCTCAATTTATCAAGTGCGATATGCAGCAAACGATCTATACCTAGAAAGCCACAGCGTTGTTGACCGCGAGCAACAAGCGTCAATCGCTTCCTTTTCGCGCCAAACTCCTTGTTGACCGCGGATTTGACGTAAAGAAATGTTTTTCTTGCGATGTGCAACAAAAGATTTGATATGCAATCCCAAAGGGGAAATCTGCCCTTATCATTTATGTTTGACTTCCCGATAAAGTAGCTAAGGCTTGACTTTGAGTTGTTTTGTTGCAAGTCGCATATGACAAGGCTGGGGAGGTCATCTCCTCACGGTTCGTGGTGCTCCATTTCAGGTATTTCCCCTATTCGGCTTTTTCTGTTGCATATCGCACTTGAACACCGTGAGGAGATCATCTCCTCACGGTTGTGTCTCTTTTATTTTAGACTCTTCGCGCTGAGGAGATGATTTCCTCACGGGAAACTCCAGCCTTTTGTGGCTTCGAACTTTTCATATTGAAGTTGAAGATCTAATGGACTTTATATCGCCGTCTCACTTCACGCCCGGCCTACCCTATGGCGCTTTTATTGAGCTGGGCGTCATGCCGCGGGGTTTGAGCACCGGTGCGAATATCAGTTTTTGGATCTCTAGTGGTACTACATAATAATTACCATGATAGCTCTGAGGTGACTGGTCTGTCAGGGGAACTTTACCAAATCAGTCTGGTGATTAAAAAAGCGGGTCGCGGTGATTGTGAGTATTTTATATTGATTTGCTGGAAAGTGTGCCTACACATTGGCCGTCAGCTCCGGTGGTATATGATTGCCGGCTCATTCGCCAATCTTTCAGCCCTTTCGCACTACCAGATCACCATCTTTAGATTCCAAACTATTAAATGGCATAAGAGATGATGATTGAAACAGACAAAGTGAAATTGCCCTCTATTCCATGGGCAATGCCGTTTTCTGAGCGCAGTATACAACTTCAAATCCTAGTCGCAGATAGGTGCTAAATGTCTCACGTCTGTGAGACATCCAGAACAGCTTTCCCAAAGCGGCATTAAGACGGATAGAAAGGTTTTGTTGCATATCGCAAGTGCAATCCGTGAGGAGATGATCTCCTCACGCCTATGCGACTTGCAACAAAAGAGTACGTTGTATTTCTGTGAGGAGATGAATTCCTCACGGAAACTAACATTCCAAGTGTGCGACTTGCAACAAAAGCCGCTTTATCTCCTTGGCTTCCCCCTCGGTCCCCTCCTTGGTCCCCCCTCGTCCCCTCTCGTCCTCGTTCTCGGTTCTGCCCTTTATTGCCTCCCCAAGCGCGATCGCCAAATAATGTATTAGGAAGGGCGTTGGGGCTTTTTGGCGAGAGTTGCGCGACTTCTGGGCCATTTTCAGAGCCGTTCGAACTTTCTCGGGGCTGGACCCTATTCCTAATAGCTAAAAAAAATTATTCACCCACTGCCAAATACACAGCCGCGGCTCTGGATTGAACCAAGTCACGGCTCTGGGGTGCCTTGTCGGTCTCCCATTCGCCATAATCGAAGTCTCTGACGTATCCTTCAGAGCCCTTGTTAATGGAGGACTCTTTGGTCCATATTGCCGACTTCCTTCACATCTCTTGCGATAGCTACACCATTCTATCGGATCTGGTCCAAGATATCTTGCTGGTCGTCCCCAAGACAGTCCATGAAATAATGAGTTCCTCACCTAGAAAGTTCTTTGCAGGCCACTCTCCCGGATTCTTCTTCTTAGTATCACCCATGTTCAATCCCCCAGCCCTGAATCTCTCCTCTCTGAAACAAGCGCGACACTGTCTTGAAAACGTAAAAGATGCTCTTGAGTATGCTGGAAGGAATTCTCCACAAGACGAAAACGAAGACGTTGACAGTAGATTAGATGGTGATTGTAGTTGCCGAGCTTATAGGGGGAAACCTGAACGGCTCTATAAGATACTACAGATCGACTAAATAAATCCGAAGACTTCGACGCTGTTCGCCAATATTCCTGAGAAGAAGTGACCTAGCGTATCAATCCGCTCATTCGGCAGGAGGAGTCGTTTAGTGAAAGTGAGCTGGGCTTGAGAGACAACGATGAGGATACGAAGGGGGTGGCAAACGCCAATCAGAAGTCTGAAAAGAAACGGGTTTTGCTGAACCAGTGGAATCCGGTCCTGAAAGTAGAGAGAGTAACGACGACGACTACGACGAGGCGTGCAGCAAAAAGATATAACGGATGTTGAAATCAAGATAAGAAGGTATTGAATGGACACAGTATAGAAAGATGAATATCTCACACTCGGTGAGAGATTCGGGGTTGAAAATTTGCGCGTAACGGTTCTGGAATAGGTACCGTTGAGGATCTGATGCACGTCGCACTCTATGCTCAAGTCCGTCCTTGCAAGCTTGAGGTTTTGTTGCACATCGCATTTCATACCCACGTCCGTTCGTGCAAGATTGAAGCTCTGCACGTCGTACTCTTTGAATAACTTCCCATATGAGAAGGATTGAGGTTTTGTTGCATGTCGCACTCTATGCTCAAGTTCTCTTCTGGGAAGCTTGGAGTTTTGTTGCACATCGCATTCTATATATCTGCTTTGCACAATGTAAATTTTTATTACACATCGTATTTTAACTGCTTTTAGAACGGGAAGGTTTGTTGCAAATCGCAGTCTATACATTCTACGTCCTATTACATACTGTGGTTCATGGGAGCGAGCTCCTGAGCTAGAAGGAAATCCTAGAAGCCGAAGACGAAAGCCCCCGAGGCCTTAAGTGGCCAGCAGAAGAAAGACGAGATGGAGAACTACGAATGACCTCCATCTGAAGAGAAAGGATAGACACAATGAAGACGAGCTTCAGGCTACCAAAAAGCCTGCGAATATTGGAGAGGGTCCTGCTTTGGTGTCTGCATTAGCACCGCCGGAATCTGAGCCTAAAGCCCCCGCGGAGCCCCGAAAGGATGGAGTTGCAGCCCCAGAAGTCGAGTCAGAGACCCCGGCGAAGCCACTCACCAACAAACAGAAGAGGCTGGCTGCAGCGGCTAAGGGTAGGAAGTCCCGGGAGGATAATAAAGCAGCCGCGCTAGAATCTGGAGGATCAGCAAATACAACACCTAAGACGACGCCGGAGAAGGGAGAAAAAGAACCTGTACGTCGCACGACCCGCCGCAAAGCTGCGCCAGAGCCCAAGGATGACGCTGCTACGAGAGAGGAAGCTGACGAGGATGAGGATGGGGATGGGGATGGGCATAGGCCGAAGAGACCCCAGGCTTAAGCGTAGAGGCCATTAATTTTTTTTAGAGGATTTTCAGTCTGTAGGGGCTTCCCCTCTTTATTGCTTCTCATTATTCGACTGCCTCTGGCGACTTGATACTTCGTTGCACCTTATATTGCATATTTAGAATATCCATTATAGGTCAAAAGCAAAGCTTTTGTTGCATATCGCACTGCATACTCATAGCCCTTCTTGCAGCCTGATGTTTTGTTGCAAATCGCTTTCTATGCTTTTAGAGGATTGAAAGAAGTTTTGTTGCAAATCGCACTTCACATCTTCAGTAATTTCGGGCAAGATGCTCTATTGCGAATTGGACTTTACGATAATTAGCTTTTACGGCTTGTGGTTTTGTTGCATATCGCACAATACTCGAGCCCCTCTGGAAAGTCAGACAGTTTGATATTTTGTTGCAAATCGCACTCTATACTTATATGGTTCATTAGATTTCATATTTTTGTTGCATATCGCATCGCATACAAACTAGAGTGCGAGCTCCTCACAATACATTGGACTCGTCGTGATACGGATCACAAGTACACGTCTTTTACCAGGTCAATGTGTGAGCATGCTCTCGGTTAGGTCAAGGTTTTGGAAGTGTAGCGGTACGTTGGAGGGAGGTTCAGGTGAAACGTTTCACTTCAAGTGAAGGCAGCAGTATATCGAACAAGCTTACCATTGGGCCGTTGGGTTCTGCAGCATGGCAATCACCCCTTGTTCTATCCCTCGGACACCACTGTTCAGTATAGACAGTGCGTACTGTTGTTTCAAACTCCGAGCTGTATGAGTTGTGGCCATGGATGCTCTGTCAGTTGGAGGCGGGGTGTAATATGCGTCGCGGGGTCTTGATGCCATGTATTTAAAACAGACACCATGGCCGGAATCCATCTGGTACCACTAGTTCATCTCACTCACGCTCCCATGCATTGCGGGGCCCTTGGAACCTTTGGGCTTTTTCGCTGTGAGTGTGTGAAGCTGCGGTCGAACGAGAGATGTCCCAGACCACGAATGCTATCAATATTGATCCTCCCTGTATGATTCGAGTTTGGCTTTCGAACCTTGGTAGGATTCTTCTTTGCGTCATCCGGAAGGTTGAGATTCTTCAGGTAGGGTCCGGCTTTCAAATTGTAGTTGCGACCAAGTTCTCCGGGCATGCGCAAGTCCACAGTGCGTACGACCATCGGAGGTATGGTCTTTGCCGGTATGGCTTGAGTTACGTTTGGCATCTCGATGGGCTCTTCCAAGTCTCGCTTTTGCTGAATCAGTTGGAGAATTGGCCGGAGGCATTGACGAGCCGTTAACGGATTCCAGCCCGTAGCGTTCACAACATGCAAAAATGCCTCGGGACAGTGGATCCACAATCCGTCTTTGATGCCTGCAAAAAGCTTGTTCTGGCAAATAGAACCGTCGCCACTTTCAGAAATAGAGTCTTTGGATCTCAAGACAAACTTTGCGTGGACAGGGTCAGACTTGTGCGTGGGAGGGGGCGACTTTTCCGCTTCCGTCAGTGGCCATGTTCATTTCTCTGGGTCGAAACCATCCATGTATAACTTTGGTGCACACTTGGCAATAGAAAGGTTTAATGACAATGACTTTCCCGCCACCAACTGAAATAGGTAGCCTCTTAGGTCGGCCGGGCGGTTGATGTGAGGCGTGCCAGAGAACCCCCAGTATATGTACGGCGATTTTCATTCGTAAAATTGCTTCAGGTACGATACAAAGTCAACGGGTTCTTCATAAAGTGGCATTCATCGGCGATATCCCCGCCGCCTTTACCGTTGTGCCGCATGGTATACATCGTGGTGTCTTTATCATAGATGACTTCAGAGTCCTGATCGCACGGAGCGGCATCCTCCTAGTACCTCATATTCCAAGAACGTTAATGTATGGGTATCTGTGGGGGATTATGAACATAGTACAAGCGTTTAGCTGACTGGTTTCATTAAAAGAAAAGCCCTTCTATCCCTGGAAAGTGTAAATTGAGAAGCGCACTTTCTCCAAAAATTCCGGGCCTATCTGGGAGCCCGCTCCAGCTTTGCATGGCTTGGCTGAATATGAGGGGGGAAGGGAGTCATGGTGGTGTATAGGACTGCAAAGGGGCTTTCTTGTGAATCGTTTCCATGATCTAATCTTCATCTGGCAAGTTTGGCAGATCTGAGCATAGTAATGGGACTAATAAGCCTCTCCTGTGAAGCGTTTCAAGAATCGGAGACCGCATTATGCAACAAACAATGACATTATTAAGGCAACGTCCGGCAAATTGAGCGGAGTGTGCAAGAGTAAGCTCCGGCTCCGAACTCCATGTTACGTTATCTTGCTGCATATCACAAAGCTATGATACGGATCACTAACGCCCTCCATTTATTGCATGCGTGAAAAAGTCATCTCCGTCGAGGAGACACGGATCTGAGGTTCGTAATAGCTGTGATAAGCTGTTTCCACTGAAACGTTTCACCAAAATCGCGATATGCAACAAACCATGTACTCATTTGAGTTTGGCAGTATCGCCGCGGGTGAATAGAATATGGTTGAACGCATATTAATTCTTTTATGTGGGCAATATCTACATCTCTCAAACTACAAGTTTTGCTTCACATTGGTATCAAAAAGCTGTGATACGGATCAACAAACCTCTCTCTTTCTCCTTCTTTTGCGGCCGATCTGTTCTTGTCTTGAAAGTTCAGGCATTGTACGTACTCGTCGCCCAATGTCCTTGCAGCTTGGGAGCTCGCTCCGAGGAATTGCGATGTGCAACAAAAGATAAATGTAATTCGAGCTCGCGCTCGCTCCTGAGGAAGCGGGGTTTTTGGTGCCTGTAGATACGGGTTTGCGTGGTTGCTTAGCTGGGTGGTCGACCTTTCTTTCACTGTATATACGCTCCCACCGCGGTTAAGCTATTAGCTCTGCTGGAAAGCTATATATGGCATCATGGTACCTTTTGCCATGTTGAAGCCAAGTCCATATCGTTGACTTTATATTGCTGATTAGAGTAATGGGCTTACCGAACTTTGGCTAAGAAGCCTCCGTCTTCTCCGTTTCCTTGAGCTGCTTGCTCTAAGTTTCTTTGATCTAGATCACCAGATCGCAGAAGTAGTAGTCCTCAAGAGCGAGCTCCTGAGAATGGGTTCTTTTTTTAGGATAGGAACTTGATCTAGTTTATTAGCTTGACATGAGGAGCGAGCTCTTGAGAACGCCAGGTTTTACCAGGCGTACCAACGAGTTGGATAGTTACTGGCCAGTTAAATCTGGAAAGAGAGGTAACCGAAGATAGCTATACGATCATCACGGAGTAGGATAGGTTTTCTTTTCTTCTTCTTTTGCGTTATTGTCCGTCGCTATATAGGCTAGAATTAATGAATTGAATGTTTCTCAACTCTTTTCCAAAGTGGTTATCTTCAAACCCATATTGCTAACACCAATAGAGTCCCCCTATAGCTGCAGACGAGGTGGGTCACGTTATTCGAGCCCACGTGATACTATAATTCGCCTCGTAACAAAGCCATTTCGATTGATCAGTTTTGATACTCTCCGCTTATGAGGATAATTTAATGGAGAAGGCAACTCTGTCTTTTCGACTATGCTAGGGATTAATAAGTGGTGCGGATTCTAGTTGTCCAACAAAGCTATGTTGCGGCGGCGCGCCAATTGGGGGTGAACAGGCCCTGCCTTTCGCACCATAACATTCTGCTTCAACAAATATCACTACCGCTTAACTACACCTTCCTTGCGGCGGGTCCTCAAACAAATTTCTACTTACTATATAAACACTTTTGTCCAATCACCTGCCTCGGAAATATCATTACCCACTTGTGCAAGGCCCGGAATTCCCCCGCATTTGGCGCTGTACTTGCCGTACCCCACCACCGACATATGTCACCATGACCAACATTTGCAAGCAGTTACAAAGCTTCAATGCACATTTATAATTCCTTCCAGCTCGACATATAGTTCCATACCTGTGCCGTATATGAAATACCCTTGATTTAGTTCATAAAGACAGTTTCACCATTCACGACCCCGCACTTGACCCCTCTATCTTTCAACACCAACGCAAAGCATCAGTTCGAACGAATATCACAGCTCGCCCAATATGGACCCCGAAGACCTGAACATACCTCCTATGAAGGATCTAACAATCGATAATATCACCGAGAACACGGTAGTCATCAACTCGCAGGGCTCAGATCAACGCCTCACCTATGTCATGGAAAGGCTAGTCAGCCATCTCCATGACTTTGCTCGAGAGACACGATTAAGCACCACAGAATGGATGGCAGCTCTGAATTTCCTAGTCAAAGTTGGGCAGATATCCACAGACGTCAGACACGTAGGTCACTTCATCTTGCTTCCCATTCGCACATACTGAAGGTTGCGAAACAGGAATTCATCCTCCTCTCAGACATCCTCGGCCTCTCCCTCCTCGTCGACGCAATCGACCACCCTAAGCCCCCAACCTCCACCGAAGGCTCAGTCCTCGGCCCCTTCCATACCCACGACCCGCCAGTGATCGACAATGGCTCAAGCATGTCGTCAGACCCAGAAGGCGAACCCTGTTTGGTCGTGTGCACAATCTTAGACCAATCTGGAAAGCCAATTTCAGATGTGAAGATCGATATCTGGGAGACGGATTCGACGGGACATTATGATGTGCAATATAGTGATCTGCAGAGTCCGGATGGGAGGTGTGTGATGAAGAGTGATGAGAAGGGTGTGTTTTGGTTTAAGGCGATTGTGCCGGTGCCGTATCCCATTCCGCATGATGGGCCGGTGGGGCAGTTGCTTAAGTTGTTGAAGAGACATCCCTGGAGGCCGGCGCATATGCACTTTATGTTTGAGAAAAAGGGTTGGGATCATTTGATAACGTGGGTCATGATTATTGCAGAACTGTCTCCAAAGAGTTGCTAACAGGTGGTGCTTCCAGTGCCCTCTACATGCGAAACGACCCCTACGAAACTTCGGATGCTGTCTTCGGCGTCAAGCAATCTCTCATTGTCGATTTCACCACTGCAGATGCGGAAACGGCGAAGAAATATGGAGTCCAGGAGGGCACGAAGCTACTGAAGCATGACTTTGTGTTGGTAAGTGAGGAGGAAACGGAAAAATTGAGAGATGAGAATGCATTGAAAGCACTGAAGGCGTTGGGTATAAAGGTCAAGCTTATTGACCATCTACCTGTACCCGATCTTGATTAGGGACAATTTGAGCTCAAAGAAATTCCAAAGATGCTCCTTGCTTCAAGCTGGCTTCCTGCCTATCGTCACCACATATTCTCCATGTACAGAGACCCCAGCAGCAAACTCCTTGTTCAGTCCCACGAGTGTCTCACGCATTTTCCCTTCTGCTTCTGGACCTGCACCCTTCTCGACCTGTACTGTGCGGAACTCTTCAAAGCCCATACACATTTGGTGGTGAGACAGGGTATGGAGCTCCTTTGGGATCTCTTGGCACTCGACTACCACACTTCCCAAACCCTGGCTAGCGAAGATGCTGCCCAAACTGGCAACCCAGCTGGTAGTAGCATGATCAGCATATAGTAATGAGGTAGGGTGAACTACTTACCTTCGGTCAACGCCTGGCCATTGCTGCTTTGTCATGTTTATGAAACCCTGAGTTATTGTACTTTCCACACCTTCCGGTGTGATAACTCGATTTCTGGCTGGATCTGGCTCGATCCACTGCAAATACCCGCCTGGCTCTGGAGAATAATTAGTCTGTGTAAGGATTCCTTCAACTATCACTTCGTCTTACTCAACAAGGCTATGAGGTTTTTCAGAACACCGGGGACATTTTCAGGCCTATCGATCATCGTCAAGAAGAAACGTATATGCACAACATCATATTTTCCGCAGTGTTCGGGAGGGAAAGGCTGAAAAGCGTCTTGTTCGTGGAGGTGCACATTCGCCGGCAGCCTATGTTGAGTTGGAAATTGTGTGGTGGAGATATCGAAACCATGAAGTTGTGCTTTTGGTAGACTTCTCGATACTTCAATTGACCATAGTCTGTGCTTCTTGTCAGACATACATACACTGTACATGGGACGAAAACGTACGCTGTTCCTGTTGCAACGTCGGCAATGAAGAGTTCTGGTTGGGAGATAGGTATGGATGGGTGTATCAGGTAGTTCAAGGTCTCTTTTATAATCCAATGATGATAGTTGAGCCTGGGACGAAGTCATGGTCAATATAGAAAGGCAGTCCTCGAGAGGGGTTATGCAACGTACCTTATTGATGCTTTCTGATCTCGCGCAAAGATGTAGGCATCTTGGTTCCTAGAAGCAGTTTTAGACCCCGTCATTTTCGAACTTTTTTCCTGAGGCGGCGATTCAGTTGTCTCGCAAGGGAAAGTTGATTGACAAGGGAGGGGAGAGCTTTTTATGTCCGAAGTTGGTTGTTTATTAGAATCCAACACGCATGACATCAGACGCACATAAAACCAACAGGCGTTACCAAGCGAATTGAAGAAAATGATATCGCTTACAAAATAAAATCACGGCACATGACTGAATGACAACTTTGAAGTCATATATAAGGCATTACTCTCATGCACAAAAGATAAGTGCTCGTCAGCACCAGTACTCACATCGAGCTATATCCAACATCTCCTTCTTCTTCGGCGACCCGGACGAACACATTTCTGCCCTTCTAACTCGTATTGGCACTCACTCCATAGGCAACAACCCCATTTGAAGTAATAAGGCCGAGGTGGAAGCTTGTCAAACGGCTGAAGTCTGTCTCCAGCAGGTTTTCATCGAAGTAATCAGCTCCTAAGCCTTCTATGGAGAAACAATGACCACCTTCTGATCCGTATCACAAGGAACCTACCAAATTCTCCACACAAGAATTATGTATCATGAATTGCGATTGCAACACAATTTCAGTTCTTCAATAGGCCAATAAGCATCGTGAAATGGGCTTGCGATGTGCAACAGAAACACAGCTTCAAGGAACCAATCGACAACTTGAATAGAAATCTGCGATGGTTCTGTTGCACATCGCAGATTTCAAGTAGCAACTCGCCCACTCTAGAGTGCGATATGCAACCGTTGATCTCCTATCCAGATATGTGTCTAACTGCCCACCAGTTTCACTAGTTAAGCCACCATTCCGATTCAGAAGTGGCTTAGACGGGAAAAGCCTCAAAGCTTGATATGCGGGAAAGTCAATTTTCAGCTTTCGGTTGCGGTCCAATCCCGCATCTTCTTCAACCTTGCATGGGAAATGAGACTTTCATATTATGTCTTAAGCCACCCGAAACATTGCGGCAGCTGATTTGCCAGTAATAAACAACTTTGCCCTTTGTGGTCTTCTGGCAAATAAAGAGATTAGCTGCGGCTCGAACATGAAAAGACAAAGGCACCCCTCTTCTTCAATATTCCCTTTTCCCTACTTGCAAATTCGTCTCTCAATACAACGAATTTTTTACAAACTCCTGGAACCCACAAATACCATAATGAAATACATTCTCATCTCTAGCTTTGTAGCTGCTGCAATCGCAGATACCATGAGCATGAGCATGAGTATGCCACCGGACAGCGCAGCAACAACTTCGTACGTGATGCCCGCTGCAGCCCCTTCTTTCGACGCCTCCTCCCTCTCGTTCCTCGAAGCCTGTGCGAGCTCCGAGCTTGCAATATACTCCGACCTACCAACGCTCGCCGCATCCATCGAAGACGCCATCGCAACAGTCGTCCCAACATCCGCGCTCACGCAAACAGGTTGTGGTCTTGAAAGCGCCCTAGAAGGCTACTACGCTTCCCTGCCACCAAACATTGTATCTGCTATATCAAGCTATGGATCAGCTGTCGAGACCTGGTACGATGCGCATTCGTCCAAGTTATCGATCTTGGCTTCCGAATGTGCGGTGTCGGGCACAGATACTTATACTATGTCGTCCATGGTTGAGTCTTGTGGATTAGCTAAACCAGGACCTACGTCTACCGGGACGGCAGGCGGGAAGACGACTGCTCCAGGTGCCACTGCAGCTAGCACGACAACAGGGGGTAAAACGACTGCGACTGGCACTGGATCGGTGACTTCAACTGAGTCAGCTGCTGGAGCTGCTCAAACTGGTGGTATTACTTTTGGGGCTGCAGGTGTGTTGGGACTTTTGGGTCTTATGGTTGCGTTGTAACCCTTGCATGTTCCAGTTTGGTATGTAGATGAACGGTCAAGGTGGTTCAGGTGTGCTTGTCAGAGTTTATACCCTGTTGTGATTGGAGTCTTCGTGTTTGATCTAGTAATATTTACCTAAATCACTCTCTTTATATTCATCACCATGTCCCTTGACAAAAGAAATAACATTACCATTACCCATGCAGTCTAGTTTGCGTTGACAATCGCCATCAAGAACCCATCAAACATGTTTGCTTCTTTTTCCCTGTGGCTAGAGAGCGTAGGGATAAGCGTTGCAGTAACCTTCGGCTCTATCCCAACCTTCGTCACCAAATTTTCCTTGTGACCAAAGTCATCATGTTCCAACAGCTCCCTCACAACATTGTCAACGTAAATGCATCCATTTACCGTTGCCAGCTTCACTGCCCACTCAAAATACTTATACTGATTTTGCCAATCAGCATCGATGAAGATGAAATCAAACTTCTTCCCCTTCGCAGCCAGCTTCGGCAACACATCCAGAGCGGCACCCAGAATGATGTCGACATCCAATCCTTTGGTATTTTCAAGTGCCACGTCGCGGTGCTTGGGGTTGATTTCGATGCTTGTGACCTTGGCGCCGGTATTGGCGAACCAGATCGAGGAATAACCCCCTAGAGTGCCGATCTCGAGGACTGATTTGGCGCCCATGAGTTTGCATTGAATAGCAAGAAACTGGCCCTGGAGTTTGTTGATTGTGATTGGAGGTAGACCGTTGGCCTCTGAGTTGGAAAGCGCATGGTCGAGTTGGGAGTTTGGTTTTAGCAAGCTGTCTTGAGCCTGTGCGTCGATTACGCCGGCTAGGTGGAAGTTGTTGGAAGCCATTTTGCAGCTTGATTATTGAGTAGAGATCTGAACGTGGATCAAAATCGTATAATAGTCCAAATACTGGTTTGATATGAGGCTGGAGTGAGTAGAATTTGCTGTCGTCGACACGATGAGCGAGGTATTTGTACCTCTGATTCGAACATCAAAAAGGACCTCCTTAGCTGGAAGTTCGCAATAATGAGGCCACCTGCCACGCGTTCGCCAAAAAACTACTGGTCTCCGCTTAACGTTGCGGAATAAACCTTGCTTGCTTACGGAGTTGGAGATACGGAGTAAAATGGTTAGGGCGGAAAAAAAACCCAATACACCGAGTGCCACACAACTGCAGGATTGGACAAAATATACGCGCCTAACTTTGTGTGGGCTGCATTATCTGATCTGATAAGATGTACAATCGGATGAGCATGCAGAGCTGCCTATTTCGATCCCGCTTCCAAGTTGTTGCCCTGATTTCTTTACTCCGCATATTGTTGTCGTTTTGCTGCCTGAAAACGTCCCGTCTTACTTTCCTGCTCCACCCACTCAGTTACTCACCAGATTTATTTTACTATACCGCTTGTTTGTATATAATCTTGAATAAGCTACAAATGCATTGGCAAGCTCAGCGACGTATGCACGTGATCGTCTGGACTTTCGATCAAAGTTTTCACATGGAATATGGATGAAGCTTGGCACTTTTTGTAGAAGGTTTCTTTTTTTTTATATTATAATGGTGTACTTTGTAGCTTTAAAACCTGCTGTTGGGCTTGTCAGCTTTGGTTCGTATGTCACGTGCACGACATCGATCTTTCCTCCTCGCGAAGGACCAACGCGAATGTCATCGCACAGGCGAATTGAGAACACAAGTCATGAGACCTCTAGCCAACAAAAGCATGAGATCTGAAACTAGCGCAGGCTTTTTTGAGAGGATTGGCTTGGCTTGCAGGGCACCTTCAGCCGCACATCTCAGCTCATTCGGAACCAGAGCACACCACACCGACGACCCCGCAAAGGCTCGATGTAAAGACAGCTTCAAACATTACTCCATACCGGATGAACACATGTGACTTCTGGTTCAGAGTCATCTCAGGGGGTCTAATGGCTGAAACTTTTGACACCTTGACCGCGGAACTCCCTCCGGAAACAGCATTACCCTTCCTCGTGCACTTTCTCGCCCAGGAAAATCCTCGCCTAGTGCCAGCGGAACTAGAGAATGTAGGCCATCTTCCGGTCTTACATGATGGACCACTATTTGCCATCAAAGATCATATCAGAGCTTCCGCCAACGGGCGAAATGTTGTACTCAAGATTTTCAAACGCAGCTTCTCTCCGGGCACAAAAACCCCATGCACCCGGACGGAGTTTGAGAAGCTAGCAAAGGAAATAAGGATCATGGCATTTTCTCCTCTTTTACGACACGAAAACATCATCGAGCTACAAAGCATGTCATTTGGGATTCTCAGAGGAGATCCCCTGGAGATCTGTCCGGCCATGACGTTGGGGAAATCGACGTATGGAGATTTAGCCAGCTTCCAAGAGGCAAATTCTGTCGACATGGCTACTAGGAAGATGCTTTGTTATGATATAGCTGCTGGCTTAGATGTCCTCCACCGACACGGAGTTTTGCATGGGGATCTGAAGCCGCAACATGTTCTCATTTCTGATCACCCAGAGCGAAGATTTATTGCCAAGCTTACGGGATTTGGTGATTCTCTGATACTGTCAGACTCACCGCGGCTGTTCCAACTCGGAGGCACAGTTCCGTTTCGAGCACCAGAGGTTGAAGAAGGTACCATAGAACCAGATCAAGTACTGAAAACCGATCTCTTCTCGTTTGGCTTGCTATTATGGAGCATTCTACTACACGGGAGCATTCTATCCACATTCGATTTACCCCTCGACTCGGACGCCCAAAATGACGACATGAAGCACATTGTCGGGGTCCCCTATCTTTTCAGATTTATACCGCTTCTAATTGAGCATGAGATTGGATTTCTTGACGAGGATGATTTTGAATTACTACAGAATATTTTCAAATGCACTGTTCGCATTCCTCCAAAGTTCAGAGACCTGACGAAAGCTCTTCAACTACTGAAGCCTCATTCTGGACGTCAAGATATAGACCTCGCCGAGCAGATTCCAGCCCAGGCAAATATCACCTCAGTATCTCCGATGTTTGAAGATCTTCAGGCTTCGACTCTTTACTTGAAGGAACTACCGTTCCTGGTTGCGACACAGTACGTCGAGGCTCTAGATATGGTCACACGGGCGGACCCAAAGACTTATCCAGGCTTAAGAAGTAATGCGGCGTGGGCACTTTTCTTATGCAACCTTCACGGATATGGAGTCGAGTACAACCCCTTCAAAGCTTTGGGGGCGCTGAAAAGATGCCAAGACGACGCCTTTCAACTCTCAACGATATCAAAAGTCTTGGAGCCCGTACTTTACCAAGTACTGGGTCTGGATGATGGTGGCGATGAGTCGTTGGCTTTGGCAGCTTCCATGGAACAGCTCTGTTTAGGAATGCTAGGGCCCTGGAAGGGATCTTCCATAAAATCTTCGCCGAGTGAACACGGTCTGGAGGCAGACAAAATGTTTGTTTCGACGCTGTGCTCGCAGCCCGACAAAAAGGAGGGGGTTGACGAGAAGGAACTAGGAGGCGGTAACACGTTATTGCACGCAACGGCTTTCTATGGCATGTTAGATCGGACAGTCCACCTCGTGGAACAGGAAGGGTATGACTTGAACGCTGTCAACCATCGCAACGAAACCGCACTATTTCTGGCTTGCTCCGCAGGACACCTTCCAGTTTTGGAATACTTGTTATCGCGAAGCGCAGACGCATCGATTGCTACGGCTGAGGGCGAGAATGGACTCCATTGGCTATGCGCATTTGCCCCTGAAGTTATTCCTGACGTTGCCATAAAGCTTCTTCAGAACGGCGCAAAAATTGGGTTAACATCTTTCCAAAACGTTGATTCTTTGGAATGGTTACCGGTTACAAAAGGGATGGACTTCTTGGCAGATGGAAAATTCCCAGGCGATCCGCTGCTTCGAGCGATTGGAAATCGAGATATGGAATCAATCTATATGCTCCTCAGTATTGCAGCAATGGTTATATCCAGATTAGACCCGACGACGCAGTTGATAGTCCTCATTCAGCGCGTGTTCGCACGACCATTTCGCCTTGCCTGCGAACTTCACCTGGCTGATGTATTCACACTTCTCTGCCAACGCTTTGTTGAGATAGTTGGCGAAATTCCGAAGGAGTCACTCCCAGAACCACTGAAATCAACTATTGGCGAGCTTGCAACAAAGCCCGGAACAATCGGCGGACTGTTTTTCACTGTCACCGAATCCACAGCTTTACTTCGGTCTACTATCTCAATGTATTTTCAGGTTCAAAGAATATGTTACCACCGGAAGGAGTGGCAAAAGTCTTGCAGGCAGATGCTGTCGATACTTGGTAATTTTGGCTTCTTAACCTCGCCTATTGACACCGATCGTGGTCCGGCTGGTATCTTGGAATACGCAATCAGAAGTGGCAACGAGGAAGCAATTCGATTTCTCCTAAAAATTACGTCAATCCGCGATCGAATAAAAGCAGCGGACGACAAAGCCTTCACGCCGATCCAGTATGCCATTTCATCCCATCAGTTCGGTGCTTTTGCTTTACTCGCAAGCGAAGGAGCGAACCTTGATCTTCGAAAAAATTACGATCCTGCCCATTGTCTCAGTGGTGTTGAAGCGAGCTACATGCATGTGCTGGCATCATCAAGAATAGAAAACCCCGCCTTCGCACAGCTTCTTCTTGAGCACGGCGTGCCTGCCACGATCGAAGATAATCGGGGGATAAGTGCACTAAACTTGGCACTGAAGCGTGGTGCATTTCCTCTTGCGCGGATTCTCATTAATGCTGGGGCTAGCATCACAAAAGAAGGCATCTTCGGGCTGACAATGATGGGGGAACTTTTTGAACCTAGCCAGTCAAACCAGCACGATGATCTCTTTTCTACTTCCAGATTTCTTCTCTCGTACGAAGGTAAAGATGGCGTATCGCTGTTTATCACTCGGAAAGAGCTTCAGTATACCGTACTTCACACAGCTGCGGCATACTACTCACCAGACAAGGTGTATGAACAACTCGTGGATAGCCTCATCAGTCATTACGGCAGTAAAGAGCACCTCGAAGCCGAAGCTAACACCCCCTCGAGATCAAAAGCACTGCATATAGCAATAGCCATGCAGAACGATATCGTCGTCAAGGCACTTCTAGCTGCAGGAGCATCGGCGGATGGCCTCGACTATGCTGGGAAAAGTAATCTCGAAGTGGCCAAAAACGCAATGAAGAGGCTCATTAACGATCGAACCATGACAGAAGACGAGAAAACACCGTTGCTAGATCGTGCTGCCTCGATAGTTCTACTTCTTGCTGAAAATGCCGGCTGGCCGGGAGAATTAGTGCCTTTACAGGATTTGATGACTGCGTTGGATCAAGCAATGGTACTGATTAAAAGGATGACCCTGTCGGAGCACCAAGTCACCTTCATGCGGCATTTGGAAACTGAAGTCCTACAGATTGTTTCTGAGGGTATCAAAGATCTGATGGGATTGGATCTCGAAAGTCTTAATATGGTCCGTCGATTGATTGAGCGAAAGGTGAGGCCAGTTTTGAGGGCCGATCTTACCTTCGGAGTCCTCGCCAACCGAAGCGCAGTAAACCCTAAAGGTACACTAGAGCGTGTTCGAGAAAAGATTCCATGGTGCAAAACTTTGACGGATGCTCGACTCGAAGAGTTTCAGAAAGCTGCGGCGTTTGAGTGGTTTCTTGACCTGGTAATGACAGATGAGGTGACAGGAGAAAATAATCGACTCACTAGGGAAGAGTGGAAAGACTTTGCCATGACACGGGATCCACAGCACTACCTCGTAGATCCATCCGTCGTTCGATTTCCTCTCTCGCTTCTTGACTGGTACGAGACTAGCATCATGAATGATGTGTTTGTTCTTGGGGAGGATGATTTCGATCCGGTTCGAAAATATGTTACACTTTTACGGGAGAGAGATGAATGCCGGAAAGCGGGAGCACCGATCCCAAAATTCGATGAGGATTTCCAGAGTTTCCACTTCGATCTTCTTCAACCTGAAAAGCTGGACGATATGAAGGCTTTCTCCGCTACAATGTTGAACACTCGGTGCAGGTGCTATTTCGACAACATAGGCTACTACTCTCGCTTCAGCATGATGAGGATGTGTCAGAGAATGACTAGCATCGATGACCAGACATGGAACAATAGACTGAAAGAAGCCCGAAAAGACCATGCGAATTATATTGATGGACTGGAAAAGTGGAAAGCGGAAGCAGGAGTTCCTGGGAGACGAACTTCTTCCCTGTCAATACTGAAAGAAACATTACTGGCAGAGCAAGAGAAGCTCCCCAAAAGGCTATCTTTGCTCATTTACCCGGCAGATGAAGAGCGAAACAAAACTTCGCAGCTACAGTTGCCACCTCCCGTGGTCCCATTCACGGCTATCGTTCCGGTCAAGCAGAACTCTAATTTTATGTACAGACCGCTTGACCATGCCAAAGGCGAAGTCCGGCTATTGAGGTTGATGCCTCCAGTCGAATCAAATGCGGGGTCTGATGGACTGGTGGAGTGTAACATCGAAAATTATTCTACAACAATGAGCGCTGTTACGACCGAATATATGCAATTCTTAGAATCCCTGAATGATGACGAGTCAACTCCCAGAATGTACCACGATGACTGGCAATGCCATTCAGGTTTAGCGGAGGAGGAGTTCAGCTCTACGACAACGGCAGACGGGGTCACACCAATGCAACGGAAACGAAATCGTTTCATTTGGGGCGACTTTACCTGCCTCAGCTACACGTGGGGCAAAGCAAGTGATGTCAAAACCATTCTTCTCAACGGAACGGAAGTGACAATCGGAGCAAACCTTGAAGCTGCCCTGCGTGCTCTAAGAGAAGAAGATGAGTTCCGTGGAGGGCTCATGCTATGGGCAGACCAACTGTGCATTAATCAAAACGACATCAGCGAAAAAGAGAAGGTCGTTGGCAATATGCAAGAGATCTATCTCACTGCGGACAAGGTCACTGTATGGCTGGGAGCTGGCGATGAGTCGAGCCAGTCCACAATGACTACTATTCGAAGGTTTGTCGCTAATCACGCTGATGTTACGGCTGGTGATGTCTTGAAAGTCCCGATCAAATATTCAGCTCCGTTATGGTATGCAAACAACATTTTACCCGCCATTATCGAGCTTTTGGATCGTCAATATTGGCGCCGCCTCTGGATTATGCAAGAGATTACTGCATGCGCTCCATGCGAGTATATCTACCTTGGTCCGAATAAAATCCATTGGACTGACCTCGCCATCATACTTCGCAGCGAAATGAATTCTCACAATCCCATGGATCTAACGGATGAATATACCGAAGTGACTCTTAATCGCGTTCGCGAGAATATCAAGCAAGCTTACATGTTGGTAACAATGGCGGAGACGTATCGAAACTTGAATGGGCTGGCGAAAAACAATACTTCGATCAGTCTTGGCAATTGGGCATCGTGGTTGTATTTAGGTAGCACCGCGGAGGTTACAGATCAGAGAGATCGCGTTTACGGCCTTCTGAGTCTACTCCCAGAGAACATATCATCCTTAATCAAACCCAATTACACCCAACCAGTGGAGGCGACGTTCCGAGATCTATCAAAAGCGTTGCTCGAAGCGACTAGCAGCTTTGACGAAATCCTTACTGGTAACATTCTCGATAGTCCCGGACTTCCTTCTTGGGCCATTGAGTTGCGCGACATGAGTGGTTCTCCGATACGGAGAAGCAAAGCTTCTGGCTACCTCAGCCCATATATGGCCTTCATGGAAACGAGAACGATGGAAATGTATCACGAGTACGAGATGCCGGAAGAGCACAAACCGCGATTCGTTTTCGGAGACGACTCCAACGTGCTGACGGTCCGCGCGATTCTTGTCGATGCGGTCGTTGGTATATCAGGCGGTGCAGTTCGCAACAACACTGCCCCACTCATCACGATTATCAACATGCCGTGGATCCAGGCTCCAAATCCACCACAGCACAGTAAATCTTCCACTGCTCGTAAAACTCTTCTTCAAGTCCTACGCAGTAATTCGGCGGCAGATGATACGGAAAACGGGACAATCCTGGATATACCATTCTTTGAAGGCACCGAGCCCGATGGACCCATGATCGAGGATTTCAACAGAAACGGATGGGGACCGATTCTTCAAATGGACAGTTTCCGAATCTTCCACCACTTCCGTGGCCTTATTGCGGACTACAAGCTCTTCAACTCAATTCCATTTCGAGATTTCTTTCCCAAAACTGTGGCTCCTTGCAACGAGAAATTGATCACTGAAGCACTGAGCGACATGAAAGCCATTTCAGAAATCACATTTATTGTCACGGAGAAAGGGGGCTTGGGAAGTACTAACATTCGCGCACAAGATGGAGATAAGATATTCATAGTGCTAGGGTGTTCTTATCCAGTACTTATGAGGCCAAATGAGGGTTACTGGCAGGTTGTTGGGCAGTGCTATGTTGATGGGTTGATGGAGGGAGAGGTATTTGATATGGTGGAAAGGGGAGAGTGCTCTTACGAAGATATACGGTTGCGATAAGACGAATGAAGTATAACATTACTTTACCTTGAACTGATCAAGTACCCTCTCCTACTCTCCAGATCTTTTTAATGGTGAGTTCTCCGTGGCTGGCTTATCTGCCTTTTGGAAGAGCTTGTTTGTTTGTTTTTCCCTCGGCAATCGTGCTGCAATCCCGCTTCACTATTTAATCATCATAGTTATAAATCTGTGTTTCAAGGCAAAAACTCTTATGGAAGCCGTACTTTAGCGAATATCATCTACTTGGAAAGTGTTTGTCACGTGCTGCAGTCCTATCTATTCTTTTGACTTACGGATCTGTTCATTTATATCCCCACCCAAGGGCGCATCCTTGAGGTGTTTTTATATGGATTCCCCAATTACTCACAAAGCTATCCAACAAAGAAGTCAAAAAGGTTTTGTTGCAAGTCGCAAGTCTCGGCGGCTCCTGTCCTGGGGAAATCCCGGCCAAAAATTCTTCACCTTAAAATTTTCCGCCCAACCCCACATTTCCGCCGCCCTTATTTCTCTCCAATATAGACCCCAATAAGCAGCAATTCTTCAACAAAAACAAACAATAGCCGCCCGGCTAGGTATGTCTCACAGTCTAGAAGATGAATCATTCAATGGTTGCTAACATCTGCCCAGCTCAATCGGTAGAGCGTCAGACTCTTAGTATTCAATACCAGTAGCAATCTGAAGGTTGCGGGTTCGACCCCCGCGTTGTACTTACCCCCTCACCTCTACCCGCAACATTCAAAAACTAACATTTCCACAGGGGCTCAATTCCCAACGCCTAAGCATTAAAAGCTTAGAAGCGAACATATTTTTTTGCCAATTTTTCCCGTCAACGCCCTAACTTCTTACTTAAGCGAGATTATTTCTTTGCCGCGTGCAGCAGTGAAAAGGGAGGTGAAGCAGGGTTTGCAGTGTACTTGCCACGAGCACCACCGTAAAAGTCCCGCCCACACTCGCTGTACTTGGCCTCTTGTGGAGCGTGCCTCTCTCAGTGCCTGGTATTTGTTGTGTTCTCTAGGGAATTTCGGCGCGTTCGTCGCGACCGTAAACGCGACCCCGGGCCGTTTGTCGCGTCCTTGTATCGGCGACCATCTCCTGGTTGTTTGTGAGGCTTAAGACCTCCTCCAAATAAGAGGATAACAGAGCCCGAGTAAGATACAAAGGATTTAAAATTTAACACTGCCCCAAATGAACCTGCAGAGCCTCGGTGAGCGCCTCATGGTATGGCATGAATCGCCGTATGACATGGTGCGGTCAATTCCTGAAGGCCGGAACACGTCTTTCTGTCCAGCTGACCGCGAGAAGACATTTTAATAGACTACCAGTCCCCGTTTTGCTAGCGCTAGAATGCCATTCATCTTACAGTATTGCGCAATATGAGAGAATGAGCGGCAGCGTGCCAGCGGTTTACGAACCACTTGAGGTTTCAGACAGTATTCGGCTCCTCGTCCTGCAGCCTGGTTCCGAAAACGACCCAATTATTTGGCAACTCATACAATCGTCACTTTCCCAGTCTCCCAACTATGAAGCTCTATCTTATATGTGGGGGAATTCCGCGGAACTCATGGCGGCATACGATGGACAGTCGAGAACCTTGAAAATTAAACGGAATCTTTGGTACGCATTGAAACACCTCAGGTCGCCTTTGAACGAGCGTATCCTGTGGGTGGACGCCGTTTGTATCGATCAAAGCAACAACAATGAGCGCGTTCATCAAATCAAGTTCATGGGGCGAATATTCAGAATGGCCCGTACTGTGCTTGTTTGGCTTGGGACAGAATCGAAAGGCAGTGCCAATGCTCTGAACTGGATTCGCAGATGTAACGCACAATTTCAAAGATATGGACGAAGTACCCAACAACAAACACGTGGTTGGAAAGCCCTAGCACACCTATGCAACCGTGACTACTGGAAACGCGTTTGGATTGTTCAAGAGGTCGTGCTTGCGCGCCGACTTACCATCCATTGCGGCAGAAGTCAAGCAGACTGGAGAGGATTCGTGAATATCTTGAACGAAGCCCACCCCATACTGACACCTCCAACATGTTCAGCCATAGTGGCCCAAATATCAGCGAGCTTACCAAGGACACTGATCCGGCTTCGGGCTCGAAATGTTACAGAGGAGCATGGCTACCCCTTGCTCGAGCTCATGGAGATGACAAGCGACTCAAAATCAACCAATCCCCACGATAAAGTGTTTGGTCTTCTGGGGTTAGCCTCAGACGGTCAGAATTTCAGAAAGATCATCGACTATTCCACGTCCTTGCGGGACATATACAGCAGTCTATGGCATTCGCTAATCGCGCGGAATTCGCCATTTCCCTATACCAGCGTTAGCACTTCGTTCAAAATGATTTTGAAAAACACACCATTTAAACGCCCCAGCCACGACTTCGACCACAGCCAGACCGAACTTTCTGTACGAGGTCATTCCCTTGGTACTGTTGTATACGCTGGGCAACCCTGGTCAAGTTCGGCTTCGGACTATGGCTGGGTCCTGACAGTGAAACAACTATATGCTCGGGGTTATCCAATTAAATCATATATAGAAACCTTCATTTCTGCGTTCAATGAGATGGATTTCAATCTTTCAGACCCTTTCGCACCCGAGCAACCAACATTCGAATACTCACCTCTCTCCCCCACCGGGCCATCGTTTGCAACTGGGCTATACCAACTGGACAAGGCTGCCCCAGAAGAGTTCTTTCTCCCCCCAGCTACAGACTTACGAAGCTGCGTGCTCGTTATTGGGAGTGGAGGGCATGTTGGCCTGACGATAGCATCAGCTTGCGTTGGTGATCGTATCTACCAGTTCCAAAACCGCGAGGTGACGATGATCACGAGATGCTGCAGGGATGGCAATGAGGAAACACAGGTGATGATTTGTAGTGCGCTGCTTCCGTGGAGGTGCGATGGGAATCCAATCCACGATGCCCCCGTTGGTTCTACTGCTGCCAGCTTCTGTGTTACTCAAAACATCCATGACGCCGTGATGGGAGAGATTGGTAATCAAAACGGGCAGAATTTTGGCCGGAGACCGATGTTCGAATGTTTCAATGAGGATGAAATGGAATTTGATACAGAGAATATCAATCCAAGGAAAATCTGACGCCATCGCCAGAGGTCAAATTCCATTTTGATCAACAAGTTCGACTCCGCTCTGGGAGGTAGCTTCGACAACATCCACCAGCCCAAAGACGCTCCACTAATTGTATCAGGTGATAGCGGGACTACCGTGTTTGGATATATATGAAAGGCAAAAAACAAGTCTAACGAAAAAATATTTCTGTCAGGTTAGTGAGGCGACTACCCCACCTTTTGTCAATTTCAAACTTTGGAGTGTAAAAGATGTTCCGTATTAATGTATCAGACAGATCCATCTTGGCGGATCTTGATAAGCAACGGAAGATGCACAGGCCCAGATCGGGATTGAGGAAAATTGCAGGAACCGCAAGGTGCTTCAAGTTCAAAAATTGATATGACCATATCTGCGGGAAGTCATAATCGGCTAGAAAGGCGATGAAAAGCAGATCTGAACACGGACCAGATTATTGTGTAAATAGATAGGCCGCAAACCTATTGTAAACCTCCAGCCTGATGTTTCCGGATTTTCAGAGCATACTAAGCTGCTGTGTTGACCTATACGTTCTCCGTGAATAGCTTTTCTGCCTCCGCGGTGGCCGACATGAAGTTCGTTCTAGATGGCATCCCAACAGAATGTATTCATTCCAAAAAGGCCTTCAACTTGGTCAGTCCCCCAGACAATCTAGCCCCCAGGTATCTGAGCATCAGCACCAATATGAACTCGGCCACCGAGGCTCGTGGGGAGAGTCTCGTCGGCTCAACGTCTTCGCCCTCCCGTGCAATCGACTCGAGTACTCGACTTCCAGTATATCATCGAGACAGCTTAAGGCTCTGAGCCTCTGCTCATTCAACCCCATAATAACCATCAACTTCCCTACCCCCTCAGGATCACCTCTTCCTCTCCCTCCCCTCCCTACTCTCCGCCCACGTCTTCCCCGCCGCCCTCGCCTCCACCTCCTGAATCTTCCTCTCCAGCCCCATTCTCTTTGCGATCAGCGCCCCTCTCTGTTCCTCGAGTATTGCTATTTTGTCTGCGGGGGAGGCTTGGGTTTGTTTTTGTACATTCTGTTTTAAACCCCGTCAGTCTTGGTAAACTGGAAAGAAAATGAAGGTGGAAGGAAATGAAAGGGAAGAGGGTAAGGGAGAGATGGGGAAGAAAGTACCTTTTTAACATCCTTCTGTATCTTCAGCCCAGCACCATACCAAGCCCCCGTCGCAACTGTGGACGCGATAGCGGCGGTCCAGACTATGCGGCGGATTTTTTGGAGGGAGGCTGGGGTTGACATAGTGGCAGTCTTCAAATTGGTCTTCGCTTTTGGGAAGGGGTGAATAGAGATCTGGAGTAGCTCATTGCTGTTGTATTTGCGCTTTAGGGGCAATTGAAGATAAGAGGTTGTCGATGCTGGAGCTCAGAGCTTGCACGGCGGGGCGGGGAGAGCCAACTGTGCAGTTCGGCCCCCCTTTAACTCTTGGCGGGGTAGCTTTAGTTTCGTCACTTCAAAACTTTGGGCGCGGGCATTTATTGGATTTCCCCTATTAACATATGTAGCGTTATATCTCGAATCAAATACCTACAGAGAGCAGAATCTGGTTCGGGCTGTTGTTTTCGATAACGGTATCACATATCGCGACCCACAAGTTGTATCAAACCTGTATTGGGCTTAGTCCAGGGGCTTGAGTTTATGGACCTCATCATCCCACTTTCCGAGTGATCATATCTTGTTCTTGCATCTACAAACTGTTCAATCGGCAAAAGTCTATCTGCCTGCTCAAATCTTCAAAGTAGCAAAAGCAAGCAAAGGTGCGTACTTGAAGTACAATTCACGTATAACATCTAACATTACCCAAGTTCCATCCTCTTATAAGAAAAACTACAGTATCCCGAAATGCCTTTTTTCGACGACAACGAAGATGCGATAGTGGCGGCGACTGTGGAGGATTATCTAGCTCAAGAAGCAGCGGCGGCGGCTGAGATAGAGGCCGAGTTGGCCGCAGATACAGGAAATGGGACTGCTTGAAGGACTGTATATTTTTAGATATGTGGAGTGAAAGGTATCTGGCTATACACACTTCGATACAACACTGTTTACTTTCGGGAATTGTGTCTTCTGTTTCTCGTATGGTCGGGCAGCTCGAGCAGCTTCAGCTTCAATGCCGTCACTTCGCGAGCAGGGATGAACGCTTTGAACTCCTCGGGTTAAAATTCGCTTGTCTCACTAGGAAAACTTTTGAAGTTCGTCAGATATGACGCGTTTTTGACGCGCTGGCTAACCCAATAGCGGTTCAAGTTGAAGCTATCCCAGCCTATCTCGTTTCACCATGCATGTTTTGGCTAGTGATCGCCAGGGGTTATCTCCTCTCCCTACCTCACACCAACACATATAAACTTGCTTCTCTTTCGAAATACAACTCTCCATTCATAGACATTGACTTTTCAATCCACCACCTGCACACTTTAAGGTACCTACGCGTTCTTGCAATACTACAAATCGCCGAGCTCACAGATTCAGCACAAACGCGACAATGAGCTACTTTGACGACCACTTCGACGAGATTGTCGCTGAGATGTATGAGGAGTATTTGGAGGAAGAAGCTGAGGCGGCTGCAGAGGCTGAGGCAGAAGCAGAGGAAGATAATGCGAATTGATGTATGAATGGATAAATAGATGAAGGGAAATTTTGAGTCTCCTTTGGTTGCCTTGTCGTCTAGTTTCAGTAACGATCATTTCATCTGCTCTACCCACTATGTCTTCACGCGTTAGTCTATTGGCGTGAGTGTCTGCTATGGTAACGGTATTTGGTTGATTTATGCCGTACTAACTGCGAACTCTGGGGTTGGTTGGTAAAAAATGTAAAAATATGTCTGAGAAACGCGTGAGAGAGTTAGAGCACGGAAGGTCGATGGAAAACGAGCGGTGTCTCTTGAATTGTTTGACATGAAAAGTAAGATAGGAAGTATAATTACAGTTGTGAATTCGTAAATAATGAGAAGCTTTCAAAGATTGTAATGTGCGCCGTCCCTGGGTATAATACGCCTGCGCCTTCTGTCACATCCTCTCCCTTTGTCCCGTCGTTACTTCCAGCATTCATGATGTCAATGATCCCATTGACACAAGAGCGTCCTTCTGTCTCCACCAGCCTTCCCACCAAGCTAATCTTTGCTCGGCCGAGATAAGTCTTCACCACTGTCGATGTGGTATCCCCTTCACGAAGTCTCGCTATCACCACGAACTGCGCTCCGACTGTAGTTGGAATGATATCCCTCTTCAGCAACTCTCCAGCTTCACCAAAACTCCTTCCACAACTCCTCCGTCCGCCTCTTCCTCGTCTCCCTCATCTTCCTCCGAACCTCATCCTGCTCGTCCTCCCACGCATCACTCCTCCGACTCCTCCGCGAGCTCGTACTCGAGCTGCGTCTGCGTCCATAATCCCAGTCTTGTAATTCAGTATCGACGTCTACCGGCGAGGAGACGGAAGAGGCGGAGGACGTGGTGGAGCGACGGGATAGCGCCGGGCGGATGAAGTCATTTGGGGATCTAGTCGCGGCGGTTTCGGAAGGCGGGGCAGCAAACCAGGTCAGTAAGCGCAGTGCGTTGGTGGGGAGGAGATCCGTCATCATGTATTGATTCCAATTTCCAATTGATCAAATCTCGCAATATATTTCTAATAAATAACAAGACGAGAAGTGTATAAAGCCTCGTTGATTTTATTCCAGCACCCACCCAGTCTTTTAACTTTTCGCGCCACCTCGAGCACACGGTTTCAGACACTCAAGCGAACAGCGATCAAACCCACCGCCCTTCAAACACAACCTGCTACACAGTTCCGACGCCTGATCTTCTTGTGCCCTGCTTGGATAACGGCAAGTCCTGCCCGCAGGGTGCTTTTGGCAAAAAGAAGCTCGAGCGCAGGAGATAACGGTGCACGAACCGTCCAAACATGACAACCCCGCGCGTCTTCGTGATCCGCCACGGCGAAACAGAATGGTCGCTCAACGGCCGCCACACGGGCACCACTGAGTTGCCGCTGACTGCTAATGGTGAGAAGCGGATTCGGGCGACGGGTAGGGCGCTCGTGGGGGATGATAGGTTGATTGTTCCTAGGAAGTTGGCGCATATGTTCGTATCCCCACCTGTCAAACCATAAAGCCAAACAAATACACAACCTTAAGTTAGGAAATAGGCTAGAGGTATTTACTAAACGTGAATAGATACGTAAGCCCCCGGAAACGCGCCCAGCGAACCCTCGAGCTGCTCTCCCTCGGCTGCCGCGAAAAACTGCCCTGGGAGCAACAGCGCGCGCACCCGGATGCTGATATACGCACCGATGCGAACGTGCAAATCACGGAGGATATAAGGGAGTGGGATTACGGGGACTATGAGGGCGTGACGTCGCCCGAGATCCGGAAACAGAGGGAAAAGGAGGGCATTGAGGGCGGGAAGTGGGATATTTGGAGGGATGGGTGTCCTGGTGGAGAGTGCGTATCTCTATTTCCCATCCCATATATACATATAAAGCTTTTGGAACTACTTGCTGACTTGGACGAAAAACAGATCCCCAGAACAAGTAACCACCCGAATCGACCGCCTAATATCCGACATCCGCACCCGTTTCCACAGCCCAGCCCTCGACGACAAGTGCGCGCCGGGCGACGTGCTGGTAGTAGCACACGGGCATATACTGCGCGCGTTTGCGATGCGGTGGGCGGGCAAGACGCTGGCGGATGGGCCGACGTTTTTGCTGGAGGCGGGAGGTGTGGGCACGCTGAGTTATGAGCATAGGAGTATCGAGGAGCCGGCGATTTTGCTGGGCGGGAGCTTTATGGTGGATGTTGTTGAGAATAGTGCGGCGGATCAGAGGGAGAAG
>QGMK01000224.1:0-33614 GCA_007825345.1 Lachnellula suecica
GAATATTCTATAGTGCAAAGTTTCGTAGTCAAAAAGCGGTCGCCAGTTTTCGTGCCAGGGAGAACGGACTGCCCAGCTATGAATGTGATACGTGGCTACGGAACAAGACAGATTGAATGAGGGGCGTATATTTTAGGATGTGCTTCAGTGTTCTGATGTTTCTGTGGATCACTTGACCGTGCTTCGCTGCTTTTTCAAGGGCGTCGGCGATGAGCGAGCGTTAAAGGGGGGTGGGGGGTGAAGAAGTGCATGCTGAATGGGAGCCAACAGTGGTTAGATGAACATGTCAAGCGAGATGTGTCATAGGAATTCTGATAGTAACTCTGTTGGTGTAAGGACTACTCCTCAGCTACTACTTTCATAGCTGTGCTGTACCACACCCTTCCCGAACTCGATTTGCACATTGCGGTTCAAACCCTTAACTAAGTGCCGCTTGCCGCATTTGAATATCCCAAACCTACTCTCTCCTCATTGCTTTCATAATCCCGTCGTGTCCCGGTTCGCATACTTAGAGCGCGAATACGTCAAAACAGACTCTGTGAGAGGCTCAATGAACGTTCCGAGTGATTCGTCGGACCTAATTCCAGGAGGGACGGCCATTAATGCCCTTCTTGTCTCATCCATTACATCCTGCTGGAACGTGGGAACTCCTTCGAGTTTTTTCACTTCCGCAGCTCTTCGTATGTGTCCCTCAACAGCTGCGCCGGCCAAAATTCGTCGGACGGCATGATCTTTAGGTAGCACAGATGCCGAGAGAACGTGCTCTTTTGTAATGTGAGTTGCGAGGATACCATTGTGATAATTAATTCGACCCAAACTGTTACGTCTGTCTCGATACTGCTCGACTTTGCTGATGATTATGTTTTTGGCAAGCAGGGCCAAGTCCATTTCCAAGTCTTTAATGCCGGAAAAGTAGTCTTCAAGCCGGGCAAGCTCTACTACTCTCGAGATTTCTGCCTCTGTGGTCATTGGTGGGAGTTTTATTTTGCCGCAGTAAAACCATTGCATGAGGGAGTAGAGACTTTGGGGAGAGACGACTCCTTCAATTTCCTCAAATGTGCCCGAATTGTTTCCTCCCTCCGAGAAGCCGTCGTCTTGAAACATCCTGGCGAAATACTTCGATTGCTTGCAGACAAGCTCCTTCGACACGCTGAAAACTGGTCCATTTTTGATTCCGATCGTGACTTGTGGTCCGGTGTACATTGGTAGGACGCTGTTTCTAGAGTCAGTCATGGGAAGGAGGTGTTGGGTAGATTCACATACGACGTGATGAACTCTTCCGAGCTGACATCAAGCGCAGACTGCGGCATACTGACTGTAGAAATGTTGATGCTTGGGGCGCAAGGTTCAAGGTATGTTTGGTGATATTTGCTTTGTGGAATGTTGATGTTGTGGTTTGTGTTTTCTGTTCTTCGAAGAAGGGTGTTTTGGCACCTCACTGCGAAGAGCGCGCTAACTGTCGTGGCAGTCGCGACCCGGGACTGAATGAGAGCATGCGAGGTTGCGCCGTAAGTGGTCAACGGTTGCTCCTTCTCAAGCTTCTTTAGAGTCTCTGAATGATGCCGGGAAGGTACGAATTTACGAGGAGAAGGAGCAAGTAGCTGAGATAGACGCCGCGAAAAATTTTGCTTGCTTGAATCAAGCCATACAATCTGACCAAACCACCACTTGGGAGCGTCTGTCAGTTCAAAGACCGTGCAGTAGTGCAGCATCACGGAATTACAAACAGCCAATGATTGTAAGATCAACGTTTCAATTCTGCTAATGCCCTGCCGCGCCACAAGCCATGAAAAGAAACCTAGCTGAACAATGAATCCGACCCTTCAACAACCCGTTCTATGTATGAGTAAATGTGGAGTGTGCTGATAAATTGTAGAAAGATGGTAAGTGTGTGATGATAAAAGGCCTGTTGGAGTACGTGAAGCTGGTGGTTGTCAGTTATTAGCATCATTACCCCAACCACCCCCAGACGCCCAACCGGGCCCCCTTCCATTCTCCTCGACAGCGCATGACTGGCAAGGCCCACCCCAACCGCTTGCTGGGGATGGATATTGACTCTGACCGAAAGCGGTGATCGATTGGTCAATGGGATCTTCGAAGCAGACTTTTCGATGGGCACCGGCACCGTGAACAGTACCCATGGCTTGTCGAGTGGCTCGAAGTAGATCAAGGGCGAAACTGGGCACTGCTTCGCACACTTCATCCCAAAACGCAGTCCTTGTAGAGTGGAAGACGTCGGGAACAGCTGCTTCTGCCATGACACGTCGGGCCGGGTTGTCAGTGGGCAGGTCCGCCGCAGCCTCGATGTGTTCAAATTTGACAATGAGGGCCTTGTCATCATCTCTGGGCTTTCTTTCTGGCGCTCCCCAACCATCATCTGCTCCATGGTAGTAGCATGAGTGGGCAATAACGATACTTCGCAGTCTGCGTGCCATGACCTCCTCCATTCCAGTGACACCACACATATCAGCAAGTCTCAAGTACTCGATGATATGACTGATTTCCTCCTCGGGCTTGGTAACCTTTTGTTTAAGAAGGGAGACCTGGTGCGGGATGCCAAGGAAAAGATATTGGACCAGGGTCTCAAAGCTGCGGATTGAGACAACGCCTTCCATCTCGGTCAAGACAGCTGACTGCGCTTCGCCCTCAAGAAACTTGCCCTCGAACATGGCGGCGAAGTACGGCGACTGCTTACACAGGAGACCTTTCGGAAGCTTGTACTCTTTGGCTTTGCCTTCGCCTTCGATGCGAATGGTGACTTGCGGGCTGATGTAGAGTTGAAGGATTCTGCGAATATTGTTAGCTGAAAATCGACTGTCAAGTTTGAGAACTTACGAGTTGGCAAATTCGTTTGGGGAGACATCGTGGATCGAATCTGACGAAGGTGGAACCGACATCTTGACGGCTGTCTCTGCACAACCGGTTTAAAGTATTTGGGGTTGATGCCGTGCTTGAGATTGCAGGTGGTGAGGAGGTGATGATGGGGTGGGGGTGATGTGGTTGATATTTATAGGAAGTTAAGAGGTTCTGAATAAGGTGAATATTAACTTGCAAGTGAATCGGATCAGCAGTTGAAGGTGAAAGTAGCATTGAAGGAATTAAGAACACCACATATTTCTCTGGTTTGAGCGGGCAACTGAAGCCGTAAAATGCAAGTCAGACAACTCAACGTCCCAGATTTCCAAAGAAGTCGAATATTTTCCCAAGGTTTCATATGCAACAAGTCAATGCTAACAAGATCAGTGAAAGTCACCATCAATTCCCAAGTTATAATGTCACACCGCCGGTAAATTTGAATGGGCAGCACCATAGCTGCTTGAAGGGAAACGCACATTGAACACATTCATTCATCTTTGGCCTACAGTTCCGGCAATAGTACATTTCTATCCCAAAAGAAGACCAAGACGCCCCACGGAGGGTAAACCTTCAGATAAAATCAAAAGTTTAATCTACCCCCTTCTGCAACTCCACGAACTTGCCCGTGAGCGAGTTCCAAAAAACAACCGCCCTGTGGGCTTGACGTGAGGCATGGTCAAACTTGACAGTTCCAAGAGCAAACTTGACCTCCGCCAGGACGTCCGCCGCTATATTCAAATCCTGCATGCTTTCCTCATCAAACATGGGCGAATCAGATGTCATGTAATCTTCGACGGTGACTTTGATAAACAAACGACGGACGGCGTGGAATCTTGGCAAGCCGAATGCCGCAAAGAAGTGCTGAGAAGATAAGTAATCCGTTCTCGTTCCCGGGCGCATCAAGATGATCTCCTTTATACTGTTTGCGACTACAGTTTCCATGCCCTCTACCTCGCACATGTCGCACAATTTGACGAACTCCAGAGCCAGAGTAATCTTTTCTGCGGGCTTGAGCGCCGGGAACACGACCCTGCCCAGGTGAAGCCATTGAACTAGCATTTGGAAGCTTTGCGCTGTGACGACCCCATCGAT
Organism: Lachnellula suecica; assembly: GCA_007825345.1. Lineage (NCBI taxonomy): Eukaryota > Fungi > Ascomycota > Leotiomycetes > Helotiales > Lachnaceae > Lachnellula > Lachnellula suecica. The sequence continues at coordinate 3,949 of QGMK01000224.1, forward strand.
CGGCTCCAAGACAGCACTTTGTTCTTCGCCTTCCTTGAATTTGCCCATTTCAAACATCTTTTTGAAATATCGGCATATGAGGGATTTCGAAATCTGGTATTTGTGATCTCCGTCGTGCCCGATACAGATTGTGACGACTGGGCCCGAGTATAATGAGAGGATACTTGGAATGATAGTTAGTACATGGGCTCAAGGTCGTATTGGGAGAAAAGGGTGAAAAGAAGGAAAGCGTTGTCACTCACGATGTGGCAAAGACATCACAGCTCATGCTATGGTCCAGCTTCAATTTCTTCGGCTTAGTTTCCGCCATGATGATCAAGGGCGCAGAGTTTATGGTGATTTTCAAAAGAGCAGCGTCGTGGCTTTCTGACTACGAAGCAAGCTTTTTGGAAAGAGAAGGGAGTAAACAACTGACGTTGAATCAGACTTTGACTCGGCGAGTCGACGACATTGAAAGGTTCATAACGCATTGAGGGCACATAGATTTTCCCACGGGAAGGTGCATTTGCAAGGAGTCGGATGGTGCCTAGAAAAAGAAAGCAAAACCGACAGCTCAAAAAAGTGCTATTCCCGTTTCCCTCGCCAAAATTGAAATTGTTCAATGCCAAAAATCAGCGAAAGAAGGTAGCTAGGCCTAACTTTAGGCACACTCAGAGGAGGTAAATATCAACCCAGAGCCAAGCAACTTCAGAACAGAAAAACACAAAACGCCATCAGCTCAACCTCGAGTGACTCGTCCAGTCCTACCAGCCGCGTAATGCATGCTTATCAAAAGGATCAATGTGAAACGGTGTGTAACCACACAGCTTGCTATCATGCAGTGCAACCACGAAAGCATGCTCGACGGCGAGCTGCATGCCACTGTACCACACAGGCACGGCAATTCGATACGGGGAAGTGTTCTCGAGGCTGAACGCCGTCTCGGTACTTGTACATTGCACTTGCTGCTGCGTTGATGCGTGAAGTAGACACAACCGCAATATTTCATACAGAATCATGCTTCCCATCTGGGACGCGACTGCTATCGCGGTGCTTTGGAGTTGGTGTTCACGAATTCGGAAAGGGCGGGAGAAAACCACGAGGGCAAGAGCTTTGTCCTCCATCGCCAAAACTTACTACGCCAATCCCCGAACGCGACTCCCCAAAAGCCTTTCAAAGGTCAATTTTTCTAAAATTTGATGTCGCGATGGCCCACAGGAAATTATCGCCGAAAGATCCAGACCAAAGCCGAACGATCCGCCGGCACTTAGTAGTGTTTCCAAGAGTCAGACAATTAAACTATTTTAGAGTCACAAGACGGACTTGCGCACTAAACGCTGTGGTTCGAGATGACGATGACACGCATAAGACATTTCGGAAAAGCGGAGAGGAAGTGTGCGAAGCTTTGCGAAGGCAGGGGCGCGACTGCGCCCTGTGCCTGCATTGGAATAACCAACATCACCTCGTTGAAACAATTGATATTAATCGTAGATTCTTGAGTATAAACATCGTTCATTAAATAAAAGTAGCTTCATCGCACCATGTCCAAAATTTTGCATCCATCCGTTTCCGGCACCCTCTGCCGTGGTATCATATCCCCGATTTGTACAGTAACAAACATCAAATGCGAAGGCTTCGTGACCTTTAGACGGTCTCGCGCTCAGTCTTCGCAGCTCTCTCCTCGCGCTTCTTAGCAGACCATGGGAAGTGTGCAACTGGGATAACGAAGAACGAGTTGCTAGGATAACAATTAGTATTTATGATTACGAAAGGCTAGGAGGGAAGTAAAATTTACCTGCTGTCGGCAATACCAGCCAGAGCATTGTACCAGGCCATGAATGCAGCGAAGAGACCAAAGTAACCTCCAGCCATTTCCAACTTGGCATTGGCTGCACCATCAACAGCCTGCAGATATCCAATGGCGAGGAACAAGAATGCCAGGTCAAGGAAGAAGAAAAGCAAGAAGAAAGCGACGGTGGAACGCAGCGTGCAAAGCAGCAGGATGAAGGTGAAGATGAACCAGCCGATCAGGAAAAAGCCGAAAGCGTTGGCGAAATCGTTCACTCCTGCGCCAGTAGCTGAGTATGCGTCTTCAATTGCGAAGCCACCAGGAGTAAGAACAATGGCGAAAGACAGCCAGAATCCACCGTAAGATGAGAGCGCGGTAGCACCAAAGGTGTTTCCGACAGCCATTTCCCTGTTTCGGTGAATTAATACTTCAGCTTCGGAGAAAAATCAAGCAAGTTACACATACCACATGCCAGCAAGCAATTGAACGAGACCACCATATCCGAAAGCCAATGCAACGACGATATTTGGTTCGGTCAAGTTTCGGGTCCCAACGTTGATGAGAGACAGGACAAAAGTGGTGAGCGCGAAAGCGCTCAGTCCCAGAGGAGCTGGGTTGGCAAACTTGCGGTGGTCGGTAGGTCTGTAGAGACCTGGTTGAAACTCACCCCCGAAAGCCGGGAGGCGTGCAGATTCTCCGGTGTTCATGTGAGCAAGAGGGTTTCCACCGTAATCGTAGCCACGGTGGGCAGCAGTGGTGTTCCCTCCATTGATACCGTTGTTGGCGTGGTCGTGAGTTGCTGAAGCGTTATCATACTCCTTGTTGAGGGCAGCGTCGTTTCCAGAGGTGGTTGCCATTTTGAGACTGATTTCTCAAGAGAGTCGTAGGGGAAATGGATATATAAAGAGGTCGATAGTCCCGCTATGCGAATTATATCAACTTTCGAGGGAAAACGAGAATACCGCCTGTGCAAGGAGCAAACAAATATCTGGCCAGGAGAAGATTGAGTTGAAGGGGGAGGGCCACCTGGATAATATAGCATTGCAAGGGCAGGCGGATAATGGGGTAGCTTCCTACCGACTGGATCCTGTGGAGTGACCAGGTGGAGATGTGCCAATTGAGGGATAGTGGCTAGATGATTGCCAATGGGGAAATATGGCAGCCATTATTAAATTGATCCACTCGAGACCAAACGCGGCCAAATTGTGAACAATCTACTCGACGGAGCCGTTTAGAGCACTTACCAAGGAGTGATATTCGACACCACACCTCCGGCGCATCCCTGTCCCGGTCACTAGGTCATGGGGGCCTGCTCCACTCCACAGTCTAATCCCCAGTCTAATGCTCCTTCCTCCTCAGTTTACCATAGTTTAGCAGAGCGAGGGCTGACCGTTGATTGTACTCATCCACTGCTTGCTCAGTGCTCCTTTTGTCCTGCCGAAGCTATCCATTGCTTCGGCATTCACAACGCCCATTGTCTGGGAGTACCGACCCGGGAACGTGTTCCGAGTTCCCAGTAAGGAAGACTCGCACTGACGATGGCATCTGTGCAGAAGCGCTGCAGAACCCCCATCGAAGCTTTGGTATGCTGATGCCCTGGAGAGTTCAAACGCGAAAATCTGCAGCTCGGTATTCCTGACTGGCTGGGACATTAGAAGCTTGGGTCAGCAACCGGGGCCGCGCATCGCGATTACAGGGTTTCTAGCGGCCAAGGAAGTGGACGAACATGACGAAAAGCGCTGGTGCATACCCACCAGCTTAAATTTCCTCGAGTATCAACTAAGGTTTCGGTCCGGGTAATCGTATCTCCTCACGCATTTTATTTCGACCATCGAAGGGTTCGTCAGCGGCTCTGGATAGGAGCCTACTTTACTCATTTGGTTGGCCGGTAAAGAAGCCGTCTCATCGCTGATCTGGAGTCTAAAATAAAGATCAAATGACCTGATGAAAGGGAACTCTGACTGTCCAGGGAACTAAAGTATTCTCAAGGTTGTTGTGATATTTGAGGTTTCGGCTCAGATGCTCAAGGGTTTATCAGCCTGGTTCCAGGAATTGAGAAGCCCCTGTCAGAATTTAAATATTGGGCCTGAACAGTGACACGAGCACTGGCAGCACCTTAGAAGCAGCCTGAAGCTCTATTAATGGACGGCTAACGTTTTGTAATTTCATCCCCGGGAAGAACATCGGGCTTGAAGCTTGTTCGGCGATAGTGTGTGCGTTCCCCAGTCCGGGGTTTCATCCGACTTGGCACCATCCCCGGACAAGATTCCCTCTCCTCCAACAAAACTCCTCAGAAGAAGAATAGGCTGACGCCTCTCATGCAAAATCGTTCCGGGAAAACGTTTTGAATATTCTCAAGTGACAGCAACAACAAAGAATGTACTTTTGGCCCTGGTTCCAAGAGAACATATTAGCCGTAACCCGAGTAGCCTTACATAAATTGGATGACCCCAACAGCAATCCTTCTTTAATTCTCATCGCAAAACACATCCTCATCCAAGTGCCCGCTTCCGGAACGGTATGAAGAGATGTCCTCGTACAAAGATCGAGAACCACCGAAAGGGTGACCTTCGATCAGATGGTAGGGCACTTCCATGATGACATTTGCGGGGTCGTTGTTGCGGGGAAGGTCAACAACTAAGAATCACGACTTAAGCTGATCCCGAAATATCTCCCCAAACTCGAGGTGATGTAGCATATCGTGGTTCATGAAGCTGCGTATCTTTATTTCTGATATGTACTGCTCAGAGGCGTTTTTTTGAGTTTGTGAACGCACTGAACTTCTTCCCCTCGTCTCCCAGGAAGGGCATCGCTTCTTGGCAGGCTTAGGGCTATTGTCGCCTGTACCGATAGCCAGCACGGCCTGTAGCCCAAGGGAAAAATCACTCCGTAGAGCTTCCCTCTCGGCGCTCGCATAACCGTATCGAGCTTTGAATACAACCACAACTAGACCCTTCCACCAATAGCGGGGGTTTATCTGCATGGAAACCAACACTTTATAGCATCCTCTATTTGCTGACTGCTTCAAATCGTACAGCGCTTGCTGTACGTCGATACCCAATCACCCTATGACTATGCTGTAAAAACCTTCATTCATGTGACAGGAGACGCCCAGAGAGATCTACCCCAGCCAAGTCTGGCATCAACGCCCCGTAAAATAACAAGCAACAATACCAAGCGATCGCGCCCGCAATGTTGAACGCCTCTTGGACGCCAAAGGCCAATACGCATTAAAATCAGCCTCTTGAGGTTCAAATTTCAAATAATTCTAGGACAACCCGGCAGCCAGGCCCTCGGGGATTTTAGCAGCCAAACAAACGCCAGCCGGGTCAATGGAAGTTCCCACTCCAGCCGGCCGAATGGAAATACGCCTTCGCGTGGGCCCTCAATACGATTGCTAAACACCAGTTCCATCTTAAAAATGCAAATATTTGAAGTAGTAGCCGCAAGCACAAGCGTACGTTTCTAAGGTACGCAAGCAACCTAACTGCACGTTCAATCATGTCTCCATCCACTTCTCACGCTAAAACGTCTGGAGGCCCCTACTTGCCACAGAAGTAGTGGAGCACGCTACCTTTCCCCAGATGAAAAGAACCTTTGATCGCTTGATCCCAAAATCGGTTCTGGGGTTCGGATGCGCCACGCCTTGTTCCGCACCGGGTTTCACTCCAGTCTGATATTCCCCACGTGACACATACCCATGTGATTTGCCAAGTCCAGGTGTTTGCGAGATGAGGCTTACCTACGTTTCTATTCCATTTAAAACCTTTCCAATGATGGCTAGTTTGTCCACTGTAGCATTGGAAGGATCATTTGGCAGTGCAGCTGCAGACGATCCGGAATCCAACCGACGCGCCGCAGCCCTGCTGCTTACCATCCTTACCGTAAGGCATGGAAAATCGGTAGCGAAATCACTGACACTTCAATGCTCTGGACTGTTCGATCAGTGGCTAGTATTTCAGGAGGTGGTTCTGTACAACATCAGCTTCATATTTGCAAAACAGCTCTCATACTGGCCTTGGTTCCCTCAACACTTTCAAATCCTTGGGGGTGAAATGAGGCTATACACCCATGGATTCAAGACATTCTTCAGGCATCTTTGATGCATCTCATATCATACATTTCCCGGTAATCTTCAACGCCGTCCCGACAGTTCGGCACACTTTCCGGTTAAGCATATGGTGAGATGGCGGCCCGACAGCATGAGCATTTCGGCTGGGTAAATACCTCGACTAGGCCTGCGGTTGGTGTTGGCGTTGGAGACCCCTGACTTTACATAAATTGGCTTCGGAGATTTTGCTCTTCGGGGAGAGGGTTGGCTTACTGAATACAAGGTTTTGGTGGCTCAAGCTACTTATTGCTTGTTGGTGGCAGGTTGGTTTTGTAAAGGCTTAACTGGCCTCGAGAGAGTTCTCGAGGGCAGTTCAAACCAAGCCTCTGATGGAAATGGATGCGTCTATTTTTGCGTCGAAAGATTGTCAATTCACTTTTCCTGAGTCAAAACTGCTTGATATCAGCAAGTCTCAATCACGTGCCTGTTTTTGCGATCAAGTGTCCGCATTTATGTTAAAGTTCATTTTAGCTAGAGAATGGTAAAGAAGCCCATTAGTTACTTGAATGGGATTTTTTCAACGTCGTTCTATCTGTGTTAAATACCTTCCCGTATATGGATCAATTACGGAACGGAATTAGGCCCTTCGGACCATTTTTTCTTATTTCTTTTCTAAAAACTAATTATTTCTTTCTTATTATTTAAATATTTCCTTGGGCTTTTCTCAAACCCTTGAACCTCCATATATCACGTGTAAAAATATAAATCCAGCAACGCACGTGCCACTCTCCGAATAGCTTCATATTTTATTAAGATTAATAATATAGCTATACAGCTCACAGCTCACAGCTCACAGCTTTATAGCGCAGTATAGCACAGCATAATAGCATAAGAGTATAAGAGTATAAGAGCATGCATATATAATTATAATATTAAAGCTGCGGGCTATAGGCTGTGAGCTGCGCAGCTGTGCAGTTATATTATTAAAAAAAAGAATAAGAAATCTTGTAACGTGGCCAATTTAACTAGGCTCGGTAATGCTAGCGCTATGCTCTGTCAGTACTTAGTCAATACTAGTATTAAAAAAATATTTTCAAATAAAAAATTCCTCTTTTAATTAATCAGTTTTATAGCTCTATAGCTTTACAGCCTCCAATTATACTTATTTGTGGCTAAAAGAAATATTTCAAGCTTAAAAGAAATATTTGAACTTGGAAAAAAAAGATTTAAAAGAAATAAGAAATATTGGCCCGAAAGGGCCCAAGTCCGTTCCGTAATCAATTTATTGAATCCTGTGTCAACATTTCACATTGCTCCCAATAGGCTATTGACGGCGGCTTGAATTTTCTGGATCTCACAACAATCCAATCTAATGCTGTAAACTACTAACAAAGGCTCTAGGGCCCATACATATGATCCCCGCACAAGAAACAATCGTTTTGCAATTATCTTTAGCATCACCCACCATTTATCAAAAAGCCCCAAAACGCAAACTCGCGCCAGTAATAGGGTCTTTGAAAAAAGCAGCAGCAAGTTCACCTTGTCCTCTGCCGTTTTCCAAGTCGTCCAAAATAGCTTTCGTAGTTCTAAGCATATCTGTGGCAAAGCTCGGGACATTCTCGACCAACCCCAAAAACTTCCAGGTATTGGGACTAACTCGAAGATATTCTTCAACAGCGGCAGCCACAATAACTTCTCAAACCAAGCTGCCCTCCGATAGTTGAGAGGCAGCAAGTATGTGTTCTGGCAGGATATGGCGCGTGAGTACGCCAGGGGAGCGTTCGACAGCCTCGCGGGCACTAAGTGTTCCACCAGCCACTGCTCTTTCGATGATAATTTCTCTGATATGTCGCGCCATATCTGGACCCACGCCATCAACACCGATCATCTCTGCCAGTCGAGCAAACTCCACGGCCAGGGCTATTTCGCGCTCTGGTAAAAGGCCAGCCGAGAAAGCCACTTTTCCGCGGTACAAATACTGGATCAGGGTTCTGAACCCAGAGGCTGAGACGATGCCTTCGATTTCGTTGATAACGAGAGGACTTTTTTCTTCGTCCTCAGACCTACTCTCTAGAATGGTCGCAAAGTATTGGGATTGCATGCACAACAAGTCCTTGTGGATATTGTAAGTGGGACCGTTGTCTCCCATGCGAATAGACACTTGGGGACCCGCAAACATCGGCAGGATTCTAGGGATCCATAAAATCAGCCGTTGTCCCATGAGTTATTCATCGGTGCTTTGAATCTGCTTACAGTTCCACAAAGTCGTCGGAGGAGACATCCAGAGTGCTCTTGCCTGGCGTTGGTGACATGGTCGCGCGTGCTAATGGGTTACTGGTATTGAGTTGATTCGTATTTGAGGTGCTGTAGCTCTTTATTCTGGGATAAGTAGAAGCTCAAGTGTAGGGTTTTCGACTTTTGCAGTTCCTGGGATATCCAATGGAGATGGGGGGTCAACGGCTAACTCGAGGTGAATAGGAGTATCCGAGTAGGCCAACAAACTTTCATCCATGGTGTATCCTTAGATCTTGATGGAACAAAATTGACTTTGAGGTTCCATCTGTTTGAAGAGGTATTGCGCCAAGCCACGGTGTCAGCGTGAAAAGTGATCCATTTGCTTCGAAGAGGCACAGAAAAGCACATTTCATTACTTTACTTGACTTTACTTCCAAAAAGAGCAAAGACGAAATCTCGAGTCACCCTTTCCTTTACCGGCTTGTAATATCAATTCAAGATCAGAAATACTGGCAACAGCTTGGCGATTTGGATCAGGTCTGACTTTCCGGGAGGGAACAGCGACTCGTGCAGATGAAAACCAGCTTGGCAGAAGGATCTCCAATCAGGCAACAGGCAACGCCGGTGGAAGATAAAGTAAGCCAAAACAAATGATCATTTAGAGATATAAGAAGCTAAAGTGGTAGGATAATTATACAAGCCCAGAATTAGAAATCACCTTACTCCACATTCCGACCCTGAAACTCTTCTTCAATTTTTAGGCACAGCCACCTGCCTCCAAGCTGTCCAGATCCTGACCTACGGAATCTTTCCATCGTTTGTTTCCCTTACGGGTTGAGCTTTGGCTTCTTCCCCGCTTGACCACCCTGACCTCCGGATGCTCTCCTTTTGCTACCCGATTTCCCTTTCCTGCTGATTTTCAACCTTGGATCAAAAGGATTGATGTTTAGATCTTCCATCGCTTGGTCTTTCTCGGCTTGCGTTGCATGGGCAAGCTTTTTGCCCAAGCGTTTCTCAATGGCATCTTGAGCATTCTGCTTTTCTCGTGCGTCCTTGAGATAGGCGTTACGACGTCTAATGCGCACGATCTCGTCTTGAGTGTGATAATTTTCTAACACTTTACGATTGGGGAAACCAGGCAACTTCTTGGCATATTCGATCATCGCCGCTTTCTGCTGCTGCTCGCTGACGTTTGTTGGGATGAAACCTTCAGGGAGCTCTGGGAATCCCGAGGGTGTAATGTCCGGTCTCCTACGCGTGGGTGCAGTGGAGAAACCCCAGAATGTTCGCTGTGGCTTGGATTGAAATTCAGGTACTGCCAAGAAGTTAACTCAGATCTTTTAAAATTAGCGCTATGCTTACCATCTTTCAGCTCTTCCTCAATCCTGCTAGACTGCACCCTTTGCGCGACAATCGTTTCTCCGAAGGGGAAGAAAGGAGCGTTATTGATGCCCCTATGTATTTCAACGGGTCGGGGATCTTGCGTCGCCGCAGTTTGCTGTACATCAGTCTGTTTGGTAGATGGTGCTTTCGGTTTCGGCTTTTCGTCGATTATTGGGCCTGATTCTTGAATGGCTTTTTGCGCAGATTCGTTTTGCCAGCAAACAGGGAATCTGTCCAAGTGGAAGAACTGTTGTTGCCGTTGCCGGACCTGAACGACACGGCCTCTGACCGTCCGTTCATGCAATTCTACCCTTGGCTCAGCAAAGTCCCAGACGTGCTCCTTTTCCGGGAAACGAGACTCCCAGTTGTTGCTCGCTTCCTCTAATATTTCCATCTGAAGAAGACTTGCGGCTTCCACTTCCTCCATGGTGTCCACATCGATGCCAGCATCTGCGGCAAGATCAGGTGCAATTCCGTTCAACTCGTCGGCAATCCCCAGGAAGGTGACCTCCGTAGGCTGCGTCGCCGCGGCAGTCAAAAGCCTTGGAGCTATGTCTGGCGGGGGTATCGCGTTCATATATTGGATTGAGTGCGTATAAGCCATATATTGTCCCCGCAGATACTCTGTTCTCACGTCGCCAGCAACGGCAACCGCGGTCAGAAACTTGGCAATATCTCGACCAATTCTGAAAGTAATTGTCTGGAGGAAGTTGTATTTGTTCGGCTGAACGACCGGTGGTCCGGTACTCCCGATCTTGTCATACTGCACTACCAACTTGTTGTCCACCAAGCGAACGCCAGGAGATGTCGCAGCAGCTTCTCGAGATATCACATATTTGTTTTCTGGATGGCCACTGAGGGGTATTTGGGCCACTCCCTTTTGGTCCGTGTTAACACTACATCAAGTTAGACAGAGCAGTCGCAGAACTATGGAGACCTACTGGATTCTCCTGGCTGTAAGCATTGCTCTAAGATAATTCGCAGCTTCATCGTTAGTCCAAAGATGGAGGTTCAAACCCTCTTTCAACAGCCTAACTGTATTGATCTCATGTATAAACTCATCCACTGCCAAAAAGCTTGCGCTGTCTGTCCCACGATTCCAGACGACTTGTCTGTACAATCTCTCATCATCTGGGTCAGTAATTCCGGGCGGCGGAGGACTTGGAGGGGGAGTCCAGTATGGCAGCAGGTGCCTATGATCGTCGACATCCTTCTCAAACTCTTCGAGTTCGGCCTTTTGCTGTTCGGTCCAGTCATTGTAAAAAGCGAAGTCTGAGTATGGTTTCCGCAAATCGTCCCAAGATGGTTCAGTCAGTTCTTCGATCACTTTGAGATCAGATGTAATCAGTTCGCCGTCGTCCCAGAGACGATGTTGTTCGGCTGTTTGGAGATCCATTCCCTCCTGGATTCGAAGGAGAAGTTGTTCAATCAAAGGCCTTGGATATAGGTTTTCGGTTTCACCGAGACGAGAAGATATCTGGGTTAACTGGAGTTGTCTTTTCCTGGAAGATTCCTGCAGATCATCAACCGTATGAAGCGTGAAAGGGCCGTTGAAGTTGATTGGCGCCTGCAATAATCCAGGCTGGGTATCTTCTGCACTGGCGCGAGCCTTTGCATACTCAGAATCTTTCCAATTTTGGTATTCCGACATTCTCTTCGTAAACTCGAAGGTATCCATTTCCAAGGGCCGTTTCCAAGGTTCCAGTGGAAGCCATAAAGGAACTTCTGGCGGAGTGTGCTGGTACTGTGGAGGGAATTGCAAAGATCTGAACCGATCTCTGGGACGGTGTTGTTCTTGATTCGTAGCTAAAAGATTCAGTGCGTGCTCGATCGCTGCTCGTTGGATGCCTCTTCTTTCGGCCTTTAACGTGAAGTCTGGACGAGCGGCGATGATTGCAATTGTGGCAGCAGCTCCACCGAGCCACGTTTGTACTTGTTCGGCCTGGGCAAAGGTTAGCGGAAAGCATTGCTATGATTTCTCGCTTCAATAACTTACACTGAGAGTACGGCTCCAATCTAAGTAGGCCATTACAAAACCTTCCTCAAGCTGGCGCCGCTTTGCAAGAGTTTGGAACATGGGGTCAAGATTCAACGGGACAAAGCCCCTAGTGAGCTCGGTAACTAAGAGGCTGTGAAGGGTGCGCAGGGCATCAGGCATATAGTCGAAGAGTAAAGTATTACTAGGACTCGCACCATTTGGAATACCTTCGTCGATGTAGTTTCTCAAGGTTCCGTAGGCTGTATGCACTCTCTCAACATGTTTGTCCAAATATTGGGAGCCCAGAACCGGGTATGGCCTCGCTTGGTCTGCAGTCTTCCTCTTGAACTCCATAGCGCGTGAAAATGTTTCGTTGATGGCTTCTTGGGTGCGCCAAAAAGTATGCAGAATAATTCCTACCTCGGCCACCTCGTCCACCCAATTATCAAAAGCGACCTTGTAAGCGCGTTCCAGCGCTATAAGGCGTAGGGACTCGGATGATTCCAATCCTGTTTGGGACACCAGCCGGTGGTTGAGATGGTGTATTTGTCGGTAATAGTTAACAAGTCTCGGAGGCATCATTTGGCTTTGCAATAGCAGCTGCAATTCGTATTTCTCGTCGTTTACCAAAGTCTTGGCCTTCCATTTTGTCAAGAGATTGTTGAGTTCAACTTGTAGCTCCATCGTTTCACTTTCAGTCGGAGTTGGATATACTGGAGTCGCACTCTGGATCGATTCTGCCTGATGTAACGACGACTCACTCGTCGCCTGCAAGGACCAGTTCGATTCCCAAGGCTCAAGAGTCCTGTTAATCATGTTTGTAACTGGATCAGGTACTCTGACATCTGGCAGTGTTTCTTGTCTCAATGCAGGGAACATGTGACCGAATCTCTGCCAAAGATAGGCAACACGGGCTTCTCGCACAGCGGCTATTTGCTCCGTCGAAAGATCTGTTGTTGGTGACATGGCCAAGTTTTTAATATGTTGCTCCATCTCTTTTATTTGCGTCAAAGGAATGGGTCGAAAACGAGCCTCAGCCTCACTCTTGTCTGCATCATTCAACTCCTCATGCCGTCGGACCTTTCGCGCAAGACGGAGATACTCAGCATCTGCTGCATATAGCCAGTCCGGGCGAGGTCCTCGGGCAAATGTATCTCTCACGACGGTAGCCCAAGGTTTTGGCTTGAATTCCGCCTTGTCAGCGATGATCGAGGTGAATTTGACTGCCCAGAATCCCGGTTTCACAGCTGTTATCTGTAAAATAGGGTTGGTAACACCCGGATTGGGAGCTGCCTGAGCAAATCTCTTGACTTCTGCAAGCCATTTTATGGTAGCAAGAGCAGCGCGAGCATCAATATATGCCACTCTTTCTGGTTGAGCCCTATCTTGCTGGTCTGCAACAGGTTGAATTCTGGTACTCGTTGACACGTCATTCCATAGTAACCGGCGGTATTCATGGTTGAACTCAGCGTATAATGGTCTCAATGCAGCCTCGAGCGTTTCCTGTTCTTCAGGGGAGATCACCTGTGCAGCCGCGGCCGATGTGTTGAGTTCGTCTAGCCTTTGCTGCATATGCATTGGCGTTGGGATAATATTATCAGCCGCTGCGACGGTAGTAGCTTTGCCATTGAGGTATAAACGCCCTGCATCGTGGTCTGCTCCATCAACGGCATCAGCCTGCGCGTGCACGGTAATTCCCCCAGCAGGAAAAGCCTTAAACCATTGGGCCATGGTTCCGTCGTAGGTACGAGCCAGATTATGGTAATCTGCAGCTTCTTCAGTTGTCAATAGGCGAGTTTTGGCATTTGCATCCTTCGCCAAGAATTGGTCGTGTATCGTTCGGAGGTCAATTGGCATCACTGTTGAAAGGGTGCAGAAAAGCTCCCATGTCCGAGTGAGGTTCGGAGGAACATTAACATCTCGATACGTCCTCAGAAGACCGTTGATAGTAGCTTGCAAGGCCGCGTGGTCAGGGTGTCCAGTAATTGTGAGATTCGCCTCGTATTCTTGCACTGCTAAAATTTGGGCGGCTTCGATCTCTCTTTTACCGCGGGTGAAACGGCAAAATTCACCACCCTCCTGAAGTACCAGCCATTTCCGCAATGGCCAGTATTCGAGTTGATTATCGACTTCGCCTAGCGGCTTGTATCCATTGCGCGGGACCACCTTCGGGGTATCATTGACCAGAAGGTTGTCTATCCACTGCATAATCTCGTACTCCACCTTGATATACTTTCCAATATTGACATATTTGTCCACACATTCGACCCCGCTGTTCAGCATTTGGAACTTGTGATGGAGCCTACTTGGTAAGAAGTCGAGCAATATCCCATAGAGGCGCTCTGCCGCTTCCTGCGTGTCATTGTTGTAATTTGGGGCCCGATTATTGAAGCCTGTCTGTTTCCTGTGAGACATGAAGCTGTAGCCTGCTTGTCGAAGAGTCTGCCAGAGCCCTGCGATCAAATGCTGCTTGGCGATGAGATGTTTCTCCAAGAATGGAACTTTAATTGGCGGCGGACTTGGGCTGACAGCCCCAGGTGGGCTTGTCGCTGGGAGTGTAATATCTTCAATATTAGTTTGATTGGGATTTCCGGAAGCAGCAAAATATTCCATTCGATCCGGGTCCTTAAAAATCCTGAATCCATAACGCCGGCATTCGTCCTTGAAAGCTTCAAAGCCATTTTTGCATAGTCCATCAATGCTAAAGTCCAAGTCTTGAATCTCTTCTTCGGTTTTTCCCTCGGCTAATTTCAATGCTTTGATGTCATCTTTCAAAGCCTGGTGTTGCACGTTCCAGAGTTTCAAAATCCGGTAATTAAGGAGATCTTTTTTCCTTCTCGTCAAACTGCCGTTGCTTCGAAGCTGATTATTGATATAAATCTCCATTGTGCGGTAATAATCGGGCAAGGGCTCTTCGACACCAGTAGTAGGTGGTGCGGGAACCCGCTCAGTTGGCCTCTTTTGCAACTCCCGAATTCTCGATTGCCAGTCCTCAAAGTTCGCAAGAAACATTGCCTCGGAAAATGCCTGAGGCCACTCCATGACATTTCTCATCATCAATGGCAGATACTCCCTGACCGTTTTGGCGAGGTCCATCCCTTGTGCTCCCCCAGCCCCTTGTGTATCCAGGGTATGTACCGCCGCATCAATCTGATCGTCCGTAAGCTTCGACCGTGGATCGACACTCATGCGCCAATACAAGTGAGGGTAAGTCGGCTTTGGTTCTCCCCTGTATATCAGAACAGCAGGGTCTCCTCGCCAATCCTCATTGACAGGACACATGTGGATAGAGACCTTAAAGTGTCGGAAGGTATTAATCCACGACTTCAATTCGCTGAACAACTCCGCCGCAGCCAAGTCGGCTCGAGACTTAAGGTCGCTAGCTTCAGCACCTACTGCTTTTGTCGAAGCAATATCCAGAGTTGTGACTCCTTGTTGCATTTCCAAAAGCCTTGGATATTTGACAAATTGTAGGAGGGGCGACAAACGTCGGTAAAAGTCATCATCAGGCTTCGGGACATGCGCCGCGTTTTTCAGTTCTAGGTTGATCGCTGCCGCTATGCGTCTCAGGAGCTTCGATGGATTTTCGTTGGTCGGCCCGTTAGGGATGTTTCTCGCATACAAAAGGCTTGGATGACTGCCGACTTTTCGACGCCCCTTCAAAATGACCCGCCCGCTTCGTGAAAACCCTAGGGTCCAAACCCTCTCCATTGCCACGCTCACTTGCTCCCTCAATTCGGCCTCAGACGCATCTTCGTGGAAAATACCTAGCTGGGATGTGCTCTTTTCTTTTGCTAATCTGGCGAGGTATAGGCCTATTTCCAATTCTCTGTAATGAAATAGTCTCAGCAAAGGACGTAGGTACATGGCTATGCGGATCATTTCGAGGGCTGTTGACTTCAGCATCTGCTGCAAACACTGGTTGATATGTGCTTCCATAGCTTTGAGATCAACACCGGGCACCTCATCAGTTTCCTCCTCGAGGTTTGATTCATCTGCTGGGAAGTCCCAGAGGAGATACAAACGGTCTGGGTCGTCGCCTTCTAGTTCTCCTGGCCGCATGAGTATAATCCCCTCATAATCCCTTGCCTTTCCCGTGAGTTCATCCCTAAAGTACTGGTTGGCCAAGCGTAAAATAGTGACATCTTCGGCTTCTCCGGGAAAGGCACCCGGAGCCATACCCTCATCCCAATAGCGCATAGCTTCCTTGTCTAGCGAACTGCGTATAACTTCGATCAAGAGCTTGATTTCCTCGGGATCCAGGTCCTCAAGGCCGTCCTTTCGAATCCGCCCAAGATAGTCCTCAGCGTATGATACGTCAATAAACTTGTATTCCCTGATAATGTCGTCGGGAGGGAGATAGAAGATACCAGGTGCTTGATGGACGCGCATATCTGGTTTCAAAACCATGAGCTGTACGCCGAACTTCTGAAAAGTCCTGACCCAGGCCTTATATGGTTTCTGGAATTCTGCATAAGCTGCCACTTTCTTGGCCTGGAACAGGCTTTCAGGCGGTCCATTTGGTGGATTCTGACATATCTCGATCTTCCGTTGATACCTCATATCGTCATATTCGGTGTACAGGCTACGGATTGCAGGCGGCGCGTGTAGGTACAGCAGCCTCTCAAGCTGTTCCAGTCCTTGCTCAGTAAGGAATTCCCCGGCGGACAGAAGGTAGTTAATCCAATCCTCTCGTTGCCTAAGGTGGAATGGTAGGCGCTGCTTGTTTGGGCGGCCAGTGTTATCTGTACGGTACCATGGCTTTGGCGAGGCCGTGGTTTTAGGAATTCCCCTATCGGTATTCATCCATACTGGAATCAAAGCTGGCTCTCTCAACGCCCATCCGTAAGCTCTGCTTTCCTTCCAGAGCAGATTGCTGTTCTCTTCGACTTCATCTGGGTCGATTTTGGCATCTCTCCGCATCGCCTCCAGGAAGGGGCGTTGGTCTTCTTCGTAGCTCACGGTGAACGGAGGGTGGTCTTCCCGCATCTGGAAGGACATTCCCATCGCTTCCTTCTCTTCCTGGATAAGCATGGCCGTTTCCGTTGAGACGAGGCGGGTTGAGACTGGCATCAAGGAGGTCTTCGGAGGGCAGGCTTGATCGGGCAGTCCCTGTTGATCTCGCGTCGCCCATTCGCGATGGACTGTCGCCATGACTTTGACATCACGGAATAAAGTTGCATCGTGATCGAATTTTTCATCTTCGATATGCTTGAGGTACTCTTCTACTTGGTCTAGCTTAGAGTTGAAATCTAAGCAGCGGTTTGGATCTTCATCTGCGAGGAAATTCTTGGCTTCCTCTAGTCGTTCATTTATCGGAGGTTGAGGGTGGCCTTTGAAAAGCAGGGAAGGATCTACCGGCGGAGGAGTCGGTGGAGGAGTAGTCGGACCAAGTTGAGGAGACCTCGGTGAGAATTAGCAGAAGTAAAAATGACGATGTATACAATCAGCCTTACCCACTTCCGGACATCTTCAACTTCTATTCGCGCTTCGCCTGTACGTTCTGTCCTCGAGATTCATCGGCTTCCAAAAGTTCTGAAAGCAGGTTTCGACGACGTGAAGCATCCAGGTACAGGGAAATCTAGGTAAAAAAGTTCTGCGTTCAGTTGCTGCGGCGCGTCGCGCCAGAGACAATTCCATTCCTTGCCCAAAGCGGAAATCAACAGACGCAGTAATGCCAATAGCATGGAATCCAGCCACTCATTAAGGTAAGGAATTCAGCTAGCTCCCAAGCTGCACCTAATTGGACACTTACATTTTTGATGGCAACGAGGGTGGACTGAGGTCGCAGTTTACTGAACGCGTCGAGTTCTCACCTCCCAACATTACAACTTCAATATTGTCCGAAAACAGATCCGCAGCTTTCGTCAGAATGGTCCATACTATAAGACGAAGTGGCAGTCAGCCAACTGTCGTACCAAGAATTAGCAAGAAGTATCGTACTGATCATCTTCATTTCACCAGTTCCGACCCAAAGCCGCACGCAGACCCCCAAGCTTCCAGTCCTCTCGGCGCCATGGTATCCACGGGCAGTAACCTAGTAAGGCAGGCAGTCGATAGAAGAATTATCGATACCAGTACTCTCACTCAAGAGGACTTGAATCTCGTCCTACAGTTGAAAGGTGGGCCAGCACCAGGTCGCAGGGCTTCTCCCAAACGACGATCCAAATCGCCATCGAAAACACGCTCCCCAATTCGCAAGGCCAAAGCAAAGGATTCTCCACAGCCGCAGGGCTCTCATGCGCATGACAACTGCTGTTCTTCAGAGGGAAGATTGTGCGTTCCTCAGGTGGTCATCAGAGAAGAACTTGAACCTGCAAAAGCAACAGTCAAACCAACCATCAAAATATCAGACGCTCCGGAGTCGTCTAAAAATTCTTCCTGCAGCAGCGACTTCCCCTCGCGAGCTTGGGGGGAACAAGAAGAGGTCGGATTGAGTAAAATAGGGCGCGCGGACAAGGAAGTCGAGATCTGGGAGGAGGTCCTCCGGGTGCACGAGCAACACATGCCGCATGTTGTACCACAAGTACAACTTTCTCTATTCAAGGCAAAGGAAGCCAGGGCAGCGTTAGCCAACACGCTTGAGAACTTGAGGGTTGGGTAAGTCTCACATGCATTGTCTAAGAGCTTCAACTGACGATAGACCAGACAGCCAAACGCCGCCGCCATTGCCATAGGAGAACGGCTCAAAGCTCTGGAATGGGCTCTCGGCACTTCCAACTTCGAGCCAGAAAAGGACAACATTCGTGGCGCCATCGCGGTATATAAGAGCGGTGAAATCGGATTTTCAGACCACTACACCATCCTGTACGCGGGCAAAGTAGTCGACCAAGCGCCAAGATACAGCGACTTTATCGGCGATCGAAACGAGCGTCTAGATCGGTATGCCGCCGCTCACGGGCCGCATTGGTTGTGGTGGGAGGCGCCTCTCGACGTGCCTCCAAGTGGACGGCCGCAAGCCAAGCCGTCGGTCGCGCTGCGCAGAGAAGACCATCTTACCGACCTTGGGCTTTACCGAGTCAAGCAAGGATTCTGGAAGCGCGCCGGCTGGGTAATGCGAATGCCGCAGACGGGCAGCACTTTTCTTGTTGCCACACCCGCAAACGCGAACGGGGAGATCAATGCCGGGGCCGAGGGGCCAAAACTTGCCTTCGAGTCGCTGCTCGATTCAGGAGCGACGTTTCCTAATCTGCATACGGAAGATTTGGTTAAATTGGGCATTACTGAAAACACATACGCGTGTCAGAGTGTTAGCGCGTTGCAAACATCGGCCGGACTGGTGATATCTAGGGTTTATGAGCTTTTTGTCTGTGTGTTGGATGAGGCCGGACGATATCTCGTCGAAGCGGATAGCCTAACAGGGAAGAATT
This sequence comes from Lachnellula suecica, assembly GCA_007825345.1. Classification (NCBI taxonomy): domain Eukaryota; kingdom Fungi; phylum Ascomycota; class Leotiomycetes; order Helotiales; family Lachnaceae; genus Lachnellula; species Lachnellula suecica. The sequence goes on from QGMK01000224.1 coordinate 22,734, forward strand.
ACCTGGGATCGTTGTGCCCGGTTGTCCAAAGCCCCGTCGCCTTACAATACGATGTCAACGGTAAAGAAATCGACAACCGCCTATCAGGAATATTGCCGTTTCTGGCAGCTTATGTCTCCAGCACGCCTAGTCGGAGCGTTCTGTGGTTAGGCGAAGACCGTAATGATGTGCTGGGGCACCACAGAATGCCGGGCCAGAAATCTTGGGATATCTCTTATGGAAATACAAGGGCTAACAATTTATCGGTGGCGGAGAATCTGTTTGATAATCCCAAAATAACTTTCCATCATCGAGGGGGCCTTATTATGGATGAGGATGACGTCGTTCAAGATAATCGCAGCACTTTAACAATCTTCAAGGACGGGAAGCTAGTGCAGAAAATCGAGAGTGATCCGGCCAGCGAGCTGGCCTTGCAGATGATGCAAGCCTGGCGGCCGGTAGCGCTATATTAAGTAGCTTTATAGATTTCGACTAGAATGCTGTTTCTTTGCTATCAAACATATCCGTTCGTAGTAATCGTGACTCTTTGTGGGCCGCAGCCCAAATCATTCGAGAAAACGTTGTTCAACTAACATCATCAAAGTGAGCAGCATCAATTTAAATAACAAATCTTTCGACTCAATCTGCCGTTACATGTTCTCTTTTGTTGACCAAGGCGCAATTTTGAAATCAAAGATAATTGAAACTCCACGGTCATCAAACGGCGCGTGCCAAGCTTCAGCACAGAGTTCCGAATTTGCGGCCAACTTGGAGTTTTTAAACTGAAGAAAAGAAGGTAAATCACGAAGTTAAGAGAATAAAGAACTTTTTTGGCATAGAGGAGCTCGCAAAAAGCGACCAGTAGCACAATACATTCTCGCAAGACACCCACAGCATCGAGAACTACTCGGATTTGGAACTTGATAGTAGTTCAGTTAAATCGCGCAGAGCGAGACTCAGACAAGATAACTACACCGGATACACTATGCAGACAAAATCAACTTCTGTTTCAACATCAAATCTCAAATTCAACATCCAGATACGACCGAGGTGGAATGTGAGGTGACCGAGTCAGCGGCAAAACACCAAGCGCCCCCTCTCTGTAGAAGAAAGTACTTGCCGCCAGCACCGCTACCTGCTGTCAAGACCTTGCTTGCTGTCAATTTCCCTACTTTGAAGCTCCTCGACTTCGCGTTCACCGTATCGGAAATTCATAGGACTCTTGCAACCTCCCACTTTCAAAATACAGACAAAATGCAAAATTTCAGGCAAGCACAACATGAGAGCATCTTTGAAATATATAATTCTTGGTTGATACCTTGAAAGGGACCCAGGAAAAATTTATATCCCTCAAGCCGGTCGCCGGCGTTATGCCACTTGGCCAAGTTGGCATTATGGGCGGGCTTTGAAAGACGAGGTGGAATTTGATAAAAAGTTCTCGGTGCAATTTGTTTGACTCTTCTCCAGGGAATTTGAAACATAGCCAACTTGGACAAAACGTTTGCCAGGGAAGGCGTGGCGGAAGCTGGGGCAAGGAGTAGATACCAAGCAAGTAACCGAACAAACCACCTTGCAGTATTCTTCTAATCTGTACATTTGTGAAGATTAAGACACTGCTGTCGAATCATCTTCTTGCTGTCAGGTTGAGGACTCATTAACAGCACTTAGAAATGTTCCATTCTCTACATACGGACATTCTTTTCGTAGCTAAAGAGTGTCCTCAATACTACTGATTATTCAGACATGTAGGACATGAACATATCTCCTGGCAGGTTGATAGTGCCAGTCTTGTTTGTACCAAGAAATGGACTGTGATTCGGGCTTAAATGGGACTCTTCAAGCTTGGAAGCACTTGCTGTCACTGGAGCCCGGGCGAAACTTTAGAGCAGAATAATTCACTTTAGAAGTCTGGCCATGGCGTCACTCGACGATCCTTTGGGTATGAGGGGAGGCATATAAAATAGCTTTGGAGGATTGTTGTTCGAAGCAGCAACATTTATGGTACCCAGTCATGACAAGCGCACCCTGAGGCCGTTTGAAACGGAGCCCTGCCCAAAAAGATAAAAGGTTGGTATCCCATGTTCGTTGAGCAGGCATTCAATTGGGATAAGTTGCTGTGAATGGCCATCTTGCTATCAGGTTCCCCGATGCTGTCCCTTGTTCATCGATCTTGAGTACTACTTGTAGAAGCTTCAGCCAAACCCCGATCTGAATTGCCACTGAACAGAGGAAAGCTGGCCAAACTCGTGACGTTGGTTTGAGAAGTTGCTTTGAGTTCAATTACACTTTTGCTGCACAGAAAGTAAGAAGTTGGCGTCCTAATTAACCAACCCATTGACCACAAAAAGCTTCCCTGAAACCCCTCACGTGCTCCCCAAAACGCAGTCCGCATAATAACACAAAACGAAACAAACAAACGCACCTCCTCTCACCTCGCCGAACAAAACATCGTCTTCCCTTCCCTCCATGCAGCCATCCGCGATCGCCCACCAACATAATCGCCAAGCAGTCGTACAAATCGCCCTCACGTGCCCCTTTCACCTCACACGTGCTCCACCCCCTTTCCCAACACCCCTATTCACTCACCTCCCAATACAATGAAATAAAACGACAACCACAAAAATCCACACAATCAATACCATCCCATCCATCTCTTGATTCCGCACACACATATCGCACACACATATCACAACGATTCTCGCGCAAAAAACAAAGCGCTTCATCTCGCTTGAGGCTGACAGCACATCAAATCCCCGGCATCAATTTCCGGCACGCTTCTAGAAAGAACTCTTCCTTCTAAGTTCGGCGGGCAATTTCAGCACGCAGCGCAGATCTGAATTATTGGCAAACACGCGTGTCCGTTGAAGGTTCAGCTGAATTACAAAGTGGAGGGTAATCATTCCCCGATGAAATGGGGCGCGGCGTGGAAAAAGAATCTCGGGGACTTTGGAAGGAGGTGGTTGGAGGAGCGGTGGACATGGAGGCGGGCCGGAAATGGCGGATGCTAGCGCGGGTCTCTAGCCACAACGCCACAGAGGTGGAGCGGCCCCTTTTTCGAATGCGGTGCCGTGCGGTGTCTAGAAATATTCTTGCCCTTATACATTATCGTACGGAATATAACTTCCTAAAAGACAAGAAATGCACTTACTATGTGGTTATTATTCGGAATATGACTTCCTAAAGGACCAAACCTTAGGTAAGGTTCCCAGCCTCCCGCATCCCTGCCCCAACCGTCCTACGCGTTTCCGCGTTTCTACTTACCGGGCTGGCTACTCTCTTTAGGGCTGGGATTGCGATCTCCTCCGTACAGAACACACTACGCCACCGCGCTCCCTCACTCTCTCATTGGACGAGGCAGATTCACGACGCGGGGTTTTCAGCCGCGTTTTTCTTTGATGTGACCGCGGCCGCGACTTAAATAGATCCACTCCACTCCATTTCCGCTTGACATGGTATTTCCGAGGATGTGGTGGTGCTATTCGGCGTAGATATCGTGATTTGGACGGCTCGATCCTAGCTTTCTCAATTCGTTGGATTGATTGAGGGAGATAGGATGAGGAGGTACAGGAAGGCTATCCTTGAACCCCGCCTTCCCATCACATCACAACTTACGCCGCATGCTTGAAGCTATTGGCTAAATAAACCTTGAATGGATAAATCACGTATTGTACCTGTTTCTTTATTGCTACAGATTCCAGACCATCCAATAGCGCTCGCTGCACTTGTTTCGCGGTTCCGTCACCAACATTATATTCCTTCAACCTCAACACCTCGCTCAATTCCATTTTCAACTCCAACCCCAACCACCGAGGAACCAAAAACCCCTCATCAGATCTCCATTTCCATCTCCATCTCAATCTTTCATTCCCAATAAATCCCCATCCCCATCTCCAACTCCCGAGCCCACCGGCGCCGTGTGCTCGGACGTGGAGAAAAATTATATGAACTACTCTGCATACGAGACGCGTCGGGACGGAACGCGTCGAGCGCGTGTTTCCCAGCCTTATGAAATCTCATGTACAGTATATCACGGTAGCATTCAGCACCTGCATACGTTGGATTTAGGCGCTGCGTGTGACTGCTGCATCGTGTATTTTTGAAATGGGCGGTTGCGTCATTGAGTGAGAGTGGGAGTTCGTGGAGAAGGAGGTGGATGTTTTTTTACCCGGATGTGATGTGATGTTTCAGCATTATTTGCATACATGTGCATGTACAGGCTGACACTATACATGTGTGCATTTTGCTTGATCTCTATCTCACACAAGATGATTCATTGACGTGCGTTCCTTGGTGTTTGATATATAGTAAACCTACATTTCTTGTACAGTAGTCGCGAGGGCAGGAACGCGGGGTCCGAGGTTCGTTGCTTCCCTCCCTCTGTGGCTTCATTGGTCAATTGAATACTTGAGAAGGAGCGTCTAGACTTGGTGGAGGTGAGAAGTGTACGAGGGACGAGAGCCAAGGTTAGCTCAGCTCGCAGGGAGCGAGGAGCGAGGAGCTTGACCCCGCAATCCTCCTCTGCCTCCGCCTCACCAAAACGTAACCTTAGCATAACAGCATCCTCTTCTTACTTCACTACTCCAGGAAAGCTTCCCTCACACCGTCTCTCGACTTGCGTGATCACGAATCCCAGATACGCAAGCCATGCAAATATGCAAGATAACCTTCCCCCTATCCCTAAACTATTTTCACTATTTATGAACACCCACGCAGCCCGCCACACACACAGCACGCTAGCCCCTCCCGAAAACTCGGGGTCATTTCAGGCGATTGGTTGATTGTTGACGCGTTTCTTTCACGCTATATCTTACGCCACACTCTACTCTTTGCACAGCCACAGCCATCAACTTGTAGGTACTTTGTAGCTGACGGGTTGACATGTGGGGGGAGAGAGGTTTTCACATGCTGTGATTATTAATTGAACTGCAGAAGTGGGAGATTGAGACGGTGAAGTAAAATTTTTCTATGGAATTTTCGATTGCTATGTGGGTTTTGGGGGAAGAGTCTGAAAGGTGGTGGGGGCCGAAAGATAGGTGTGAGGTAATGTGCGGGGTTAAGGGGAGAAAAGTGAGAGGAGAAAAGAGGCAGAGGAGAAGGTTTTTTCCGTGTATGCGGCGTTGTGGATTCATTAGAGGTGGAGGTACTCCGTAGAGTTAAAGTGCTTGCATGAGAGATGGGGATGTAAGTTTTGTAGTTTTTGTATGTGGTGGAAGGTGGAGATGTCTCCGCTGCCCAGGGGCGCTTGGCGATAGATAATCCCGAGGAAGGGGTTGTCGATTTTGATTCGATTTGGTTTTTGGGAAAGAGGGGTTTGATCTTCGCTATCAGGATGAAAATCCACAAGTACAGCCAAGCAGGTATTTCTAGGGCACGATTTAAGTAAGTAAGTAAGATCACCCATCCAATCGCAACGCCTCGCCGTCTCCTCGCCACGATTTGACAGGGAAGCCTGGTGGCGTTTGGGATTTCAGATGCGCCAATAGACGCGTCTGCTTCTCGACGCGGTACGTCGTCGCGTGTACTCCTCTACAAGTGGGTGGTGGAGCAATGCAGATGAAAGAAAGGAGTCCCCAGCAAGATGAAATGAAATGAAATGAACAGAAGAGGTTCAATACCCGCATAAGCGCCTGGATTGATTATTCGCTATAGGTATGTTAAGGAGGTATACAGTGAAAAGAGGAGATTAATAAATTGAATTGGGCATACGCATATGCTATAGGAAATTTCACAAATGCCATTTGCGATGCACGCGCAGATGACGTAAATCTTATGCGGGTTTATTTTAGACGCATTGCTATCTCCACCTCCACATCCAGTATCTTTTATCCACATGGATTTTATATTCAAGATTCCTCATTTCTGCGGTACTGTTACAATGGGAAAGGCGGGTACCCGATCCCGATGTCTCGGTCGGGACGCGGTCGGGAGTTTATAGGAGCAAACGGATTGTTTGGACGATATCTCCCCATCTTCTCACACGTTGTTGTACGAAGAAAGGCGGAGGCTGGTGTACATACACATGGCATAAACAAAGGAGGTCGCAGAACGGGCCTGGTGCTGTTTACTAGCCTTCTGTTAAGCACAACTGCACGCCATTGATGGATCGGGTCGTGTTTTTAATGACCGCGTCTGTATGGGGACGCTGCGATTGGGTTTGGATGCGGGGCGGTGATTGGACGCGGAATGGACGCGGTGATTGAAATGCGGGATGAGATGGGATGAGATGAGGCTCCGGAAAGGGGGTGTTCATACGGCGGGAGTAAAGGTTCGTACAGCGGGAGTAGAGCGTCAGTAGAGTTTGTTTTAGCTTTGATCAAATGGTGTATATTTAGGTTTGCAGTTTTGCAGTTTTGGAGCATTTGCTTGTCGTGTTTTGGCGTGGTGGGGGAGGTGATGAAACGTGAATGCGGTACGGTGGTGGTGCATGGCTCAATGCTGATGGAGATATTGTAAACATGTATGCAATGCTGCGCTGCGCTGCAAGATCAGATCTCGGGTTGTTTACATTGCAATGGGAGCGAATGGAAAGATTGATTTGCGTATTGGATGGAAAGGATTGGTTCAGGTATTATTGGGTTGTTTGTTTGCAGTGCAGACAGCGTGGCGGCCTCAGCCCTGGCCCTGGGTTGTGATCTAGATCTGGTCTTATGCAAGCACTTACACACGTTGCAGCTGAGATGCATCGTGCGTGACAATGTGGAGTGGAGTGGTGATGCTTTGCTTTCTATGTCATGACATGACATACCGCAGAGACACCATGGGCACCTTAAATAGGCCCACGCGTGGCAGCCAGTCATGGCCGCGCTTCTCACTTTACTTGAAGGTACAGATGCACGCGGCCAGCCAACCATGAGGCCTCCGATGCGCAAGATGAACCCACAGATTTTGCCCGGATCCATGGTGAGGGAAGCAGAAGCATGGGCGAGCCAATGCCATGCGGTGCTGGTGCTGTACTCGGCGGTGGTGCTGGTGCTCTGGGTCTTAAGTGCGTGCAGCAGACTAGTAGAAGAGGAGGGGATCCCTCACGCCTCACGCCTCACGCTCAGCCAAAGCAAAGCGAAGCGATACAGGAAGTTGCACCTTCCGCGTCTCGTCGCGTGTGGATGGCTGTCCGTGGCCGTGGCCGTGGTCTTGTCTGCGTTGTGTTGGACCTAAACGGCAGCTCATGGCCTGTAGGTGATCGTTGGCTCTGGGGCTGGCTGGGCTGGCCAGTCGTAGGCCGAAACGCGACTTTGAGCTCTTGTTCCTTCCCAGCCCTTCGATAGCAGCCAGACCAGATCAGACTACTTCCCGTGCCTCTGCCTTCTAACCTCCTCCATCCTGGTTGTATCCCTACCACTCGTACATATTCCTGGCAGCGCGCATCCATGTCGGCGCGCTCCTCTGCTTCTGCCTCTGCCTCTAACCTGCTTCCAGCCGCGCCGAATAGTACGGTGCAGCGTCGGTGCTGGTGTTGGTGCTGGGCGCAGGCTTTGTACGGTTATGGGCTTGCACTCTCACGCTTGTACCATTGTTGCCGACCCAAGCAAGCGAAAAAAACAACTTGCAGCGACTCAGCGCTCAGTATTCCACACAACATGCTTGCAAGTAGCTGCAAGTAGCTGCAAGTAAGAAGCTCCACAACCTGGTGCTGCCAGGGAAGGGGAACTCCACGTCCACCCTTTTCGGTATAGCGCACTCTCTCTCTCCGTTTCTCACTCTGCTCACCTCTCTCACTACTGGCCTGGCCTGGCTTGAACCTGAATCTGACTGAACTTCAACTTTAACCTCCTCCTCCTCCTCCCCCATCCTCCCCTCCGACCTCTTCTCTCTTCTCCCTTTCTCCCCTCAGACCCCCTCGATACGGCCATCAAGAGAGGGAAATAAAGGAGGAAGAAGATCAGGATCAGGATCAGGATCAGGATCTCTCAGTGATAGCCTTTACGTTGAAGCCGGGTGAATGCTGATGCTGGTGATGCTCGACGGCACCTCCAGCTCTCTCTCCTCCCAAGTCTGTCCGTAACTGTCAGCCCCCGAAAAGCCAATCTCGAGGGAATAATTCACCACCACGCTCCCTCGTCTCAAGCTTGCACGTCCTTCCTCGTCCTCTCCGCTTGAATTGCCGTCGTCCGCCATCGCGATTGTGCATTTACGAACCCGAACCGATTCTTCAATCGAACCTCGACACCATACCTCCAACCGCCCCCCTCTCTCTATCCAGACCCCTATTCAACCTCGTTTTCTACGAGTCTAGTACCGGTCGACTCACCATCGTTTGAGCATTACGCAGTCCTGCAATTGGAGCCTGTTGATCTCGTCGAAGTTTTCTGGACTCGGCATCAATCAACGCCTCCAATTTTAAGATTAAGCTCCACCCGGCGCAGCAGAGATACTCGAATATAAGGTGAGCATCAAGCATTATATTATCCCATATCATAAAGTCCCATTCTTCTTTCTACCTTCTTGCTTCTTGCAGCTTCGCGGATTGAGAAACCAGACCACTGCTAACCCCTTGCTGCAGCTGCGTTTGCATGCCAACCGTCGCCTATCTCGTAGCATTCTCCGCAAATCTTCTCCTCACTCCCACATACCCAACGCCAGAGCAAAGGCTGGAGACGTTCACTCGTTCATCCCGCCTCGCCCTCGCAGATTACGGTGCATTTCAGAAGACCCCGTCTGCAGTGTTCTCGCCTCAAGGGATCTACTCTCGTCCAAGAACAGCAGCCACACGTCTCTGCAATCTCCTCAGGTACGTTGCTATGCCCTCGGAGCATTTTCCGTCTCCCCTTCTTCCAAGCCACTGCTCTTCTTCCTATTGTGGCTTGCAACGGCGTGTAGAAGTTCCTCCCCCTTCGCTGTTCGCAGATGAGACCAGACCTGCTAACACAATTCTCCACACTTTTAGGTCCTTTCGACATCTCATATAAGTTGATTTGACCTGCTCATCTACGAATCTTTCCCAGGCAGTCTCGACTTGCCACTGTCATTCATTTCCATATAATACTGTCAAGACGCTCCCTAATACTCTAATACCACGACAGCCCCCAAGGTACTGTTCAGCTTCAGCTTGGACAATACTGTACATTCCTTTAAAAACAGTGTCCTCTGAACACTGTCAGTCGAAGCTCCTGGTGAACTAGACGTCCATTCATTGCCAACCTCCTCCACTTTACGAAAAAAAAATCTCCGCCGTATTCACCATGGCTTATCAAAAGCAACCGTGTGATTCCTACTTTGTAGAGACACACGACTCCTCCCACCATCAAAGAGCACCTCAAGATTATCTCAAGATGCTCGGCCGACGGAAACAAGAAGCCATGGCCAATGAATTGTCGAGGCAGGCGTGCGACGCGTACATGGAGGATATTATGAACCACATGAAGCAGATGGAGGTCAATAGCCTTGACTTTTTCTTTTGCATGCATGATGCTAACAATCAAACAGGACGAGACATTACCAGACGTCGCCTCGATTGATATCCAACAAGAGATTCAGTGGTTTATGAGACCTTACCTCATCGACTTCCTCATCGAAGCCCACGCCGCTTTCCAACTCCTCCCCGAGACACTTTTCCTCGCAGTCAACCTCCTGGATAGATATTGTTCAAGACGAGTCGTATACAAACGTCACTACCAATTGGTTGGGTGCGCTGCTCTGCTCATTGCAGCAAAGTACGGGGACAAGAAGGATCGTGTGCCAATGATTCGGGAACTCAAGTCAATGTGCTGCTCTCTCTACGACGAAGACATGTTCACGCAAATGGAATGGCACGTCCTGAATACGTTGGAATGGGTTATCGGACATCCCACCGTCGACACCTGGCTCCAACTAGCCCTGAACACCGGCCCCGCCTACAAAGACGTCGAAGTCGAGCACCTAGCCCTATACCTCTCCGAAATCGCCCTATACCACAAAGACTTCGTCTCGAAAAAGTCCTCCGTCATGGCCGCCGCCTCGCTGGCACTGGCCCGCGGCATCCTCCAACGTCCCGAAACTCTCGACAACCACGACCACGAAGTGAATCAGACCATCGTCGAACTCACCCGCATCCTCGACCGCCCCTCCCAAGTCCTGTTCCGCAAATACGCCTCCCCGCACATGTCCCGCGTCGCCAACCGCCTCGAGAACATCCTCCGCGAGCAGGAAGAAATGCAACGCCGCGCCATGCCGCCCTCGCCGCCCGCCGAAGTTGAGGTCGTCATGCAGCACAAACCAGTACCTGAAGCCTACCCCGGCACCCCGCAGAAACCAGGCCCATATGGCATCGTCAACGGCTACATGACGCCACCCATTACGCCCGAGGGCGAATACTTCGCTGGCGCTAAAGCGGAGCAATACCACAGCGTTGTGCCGCGCTGCCCCGTCACGCCTACGCCGTACGCGCAGCAACACCACCTTCACCATCAGCAGCAATATAACCAATACCAGGGCATGGGCGTCGGTGTCGGCATGATGCACTGAACCTCGATTTCGTCTACCAAATAAATGAACCCCCAAGAAAGAAAGAAAACTCTCATATGTACTACAATTTGTACCGATCGTGCCTTACCGCGCCCTCACATCTCACCAAAAGAAAGTGGTTTCGGCATAGCATCCCATCAAGCGTTCCTGGCATTAGCGAAAAAATCGAAATACTTGCTTTTGCGTTTTCCTTTGATCTTGACTGATTTCGATTGGTTTGTGTTTTGTTTGTTGAGTTATTAGCGAATTTTTCCTTTGACGTTTTGCTCCTTTTTTTTTATGGAAGTAAAAAGTCCAGCGTAATAGGGACTGCTATTCAGATGCGAAAATACGGATACCATTCTTGCACATTCGATGGATAGGATAGGCGGAAAATGAATGATGGATGGATGGAAGGGGAGGAGAAGCGATAGTGGGGGTGGCTGCGTTGAAGGGGGATGGTGGATGGGTGGTGATGGAGGG
>QGMK01000225.1:0-33563 GCA_007825345.1 Lachnellula suecica
GTGTTGGTCTCTCGAGACCAGCACGCCTTTTCTCTCCTCTTTCTTGTCTTGCTTTGCTGTACAGGTCATCGAGCCTTCTGAAGCATATCTTCGGTGCAGACGACTCGAGTTGACGCTCAGCCTCTCCAACACCCACGACAGCTCTGCATCTGGCAGCACCATTAAGAACCGCGGGACCTGTCTTGACTCTCTGCCAACACGGCGTCCACGCGCTCCTTGCTTGTCCTTGTCTCGTGGGACTTGACGGTCTGCGGTTCTTGTCGCGACCGGGACCGGGACTGCGACCGCCCCCTTTTCTTCGCTTCATACGCCAACCGCCGCGGTCGTAGAGGCATACAAGACCGCTGTCACTGAAGCAGAAGCATCTGCCTCTGTCCAGATCTGGCTCCACGAGCAGCTGGCGATCAGATTCGCGGGCAACATCAGGGTCGGTGGCCTCCAACTTCATCATGTGATCCTCGCTAACGAACTTGGGCGTAGATTTTCGACGAGTTCATGAACCTGACAATCGACGACCCATCGTATGTACTCGACTTCATCAAGGCATTGATACACATCTTGATTCTCTGCTAACACGACGTTCAGGATACACTCTCTCCTCCTCTTCTTCGCCAATTCAAAATCCGAAGCCAGGCTCCCAACAGCTCCAGCGCGTCGAAGTCGACTCAGCCGTGAGCTTCCACCGCAAAGAAAGCAGTCTCAGCGCCACCCAGTGCGACGGGCTTCTCGACCCCTTCTCCCGCCGTGGCTGTCAGTGGTCTTGCGCCGGTACATCGAGAGACCTCCTGCCGCAAATTTCATGTCCATACATCCCCGGTAGACCCTGCTCTCGTCCCCGTGATCGAGAGTCAGCTCTCCGGAGTGAATGAGCAACTTCGACGGCGAAGGCCCTCGACCTACCCTCACAAACCTTGGTTCTTGCCCGAGGTCGCCATTCCACTTCTTCTACCACCGTCCATCATCGGCGTTCATCATCGCATCCTTTCAAGGCTAGTACTCTCTTCTCCTTTTCTTTTCTTTTCTTCTCTTTCTTCTTGGGAGATGATGAACATCCATGCGACTTCACTCTTATCCAACCAGCAAAACATGCAGTCATTCTCAGTGATGAAAAAACAAGCAGTCAAATCCCTTCACACCCACTTGGTGTGTGCTGCGGATAATGAGACCATATACACTTGATATCGAGAGAACCTGTCAGCGTTTTGACTCGGTTGGCACTGAGAGAGCAGTAATCATGGGCTGATCCCAACACACGCACTGCCGTCAATTTTCTGCCTGCCATTATCGAGCATAACTGACTCGATTCTTTCAATTAGATCCCACACTGCACGGGCAATAACGACATCGGCGTTCACCGCCAGCAATCTCTCAAGGCAAGTGTTTCCCTTTTCTTTTCTTTCTTCGGGGAAGTGATGAACACCCAAGCGACTCTGCTCTTGAGCGAACCTGCGAAGACCTGTATGTTCTCAGTGATGAAAAAGGTAAAGTCAGATCTGCAACACACCTACTTAGGGGTCATCTGCGGATGATACTGATACAAAAGATACTACTCTGAGAGAACCTGCAGAGACTTGTCACGGGGCGCAGTGTGAGAGAGAGAGAGCAAGGCATGATCTGATCCCACCCAGCACACATGCTGCCGTCATCTTCTACCCTTTGTTTTCCTGAATGCAGCCGAGCTTGACTGACTCAATCCTTCTCATCAGATCCCGCACCGCACAGGCAACAATACTAGTAGCCAGCAGCCAGTACACGCTGAGAGTAAGCACTTCCTTTTCCTTTTCTCTTCCCTCTTTGGATGATGAGTATTGTATTTTTTTCAACGTTGAAAAAGAGCTTAAAAGTTCTTTCATGAAAACAAACAAAAAGCAGCTACTAAGATATCTCTGACAAAAAACTGCACACTCCCTTTCCTTTCCACCTGCCATTAGCTGGGCTTAATTGACTCAATTCTTCCAAATAGGCCTCACTCCACACCGACAACGACGCTAGCATCCTCTGACGGTAAGGACTCCCTTCCCTTTCTTTCCCTTCCTTTGATATGATGATAACAACACTACACAATCCTGAAAATACCGATATGGTATTTTTTCTTGTATCGCACTTGTGGACAAAAATCTTTAAAACTGAAAAAAAACAACTGATCCAAAAAACCCGCACTTTATTTTCCATATACAAATGAGCCGAGCATAGCTAACTTCTTCCGACCAGGTCTTACACTGCACCGGCGACTGCGCCAGTAGCCAGCAGCCAGCATCCTCTGATAGTAAGCGATTTCATCTATTTCCCTCCCCTTCGTCCGTGATGACACCAAACACTTGATGTTGAGTCGAACCTGAACAGGTTCACACTGAGAATACCAAGAGCTTGTCTGAGACGAAACATATACACTGCCCTCAACCTCTACCTGCAAATAGCTGAGCTTGACTGACTCGCTTTTTCTGATTAGATTTTATATTGCACTGGCAAGGACGCAGCAGCCAATATCCTCTGATAGTAAGCACTTCGTTTCTTTCTCTACCCTGCTTTGAATGATGATGAAATCATTACTACAATCCTGAAAGTACTTCAAAAGTACCGATGTGGACAGTTATTATAACTGAAAAGAACAATCTGATCCAAAGCACCCGCACTGTCCCCATTTTCTGCCTACAAATTAGCTGAGCTTAACTAACTCTCTGCTTATTAGATCTCACATTGCACTAGCAAAGCCGCAGCATCGAATATACTCTGATGGTAAACACTCCCACTTCTTTCTCTCCCCATCGCTGAAATGATGAAAGAAACCTACACACACCGATATCGAGTTTGTAACCTTTACGGTCCGCTCTACCAAGAATGAACCTTCACGTTTTATTTCTCGACCATGACGACGGAAAATTATCTGAAAAGACCAATTGATGTTCAGCAAACGCACTACGCTCATCTTACACTTGCAAATGGAGAGCATAACTAACTCTCCTGGAAGATCTGACAACGCACCCTCAACGACGTCCGCAGCCAGATACTCTGACAGTAAGCACACCCATCTCTTTCTGTCCCCATCCCTCAAGTGATGATATCATCAACATCGAGTACTCGATGTTGAACTTGATGTTGAGAACCGACCGGCAAGGTTTAACTCCTCTAGGAGAAGTAACCGCCAGAGTCCGCCCTCAACCATGAGAGTTAAGGCAAGAATCTGATGAGAAAGAACCCCTACACTGCCCTCAATTTACACTTACAATACGAGCATGACTGACTTACGTCTTCCGAACAGATTCGAGATCGCACCATCAACGACGCCACCAGCCAACATCCTCTAAAAGTAAGGGTTTTAATCTCCTTTTCTCCCTTCCTTGAAATGATGATACCAAAGGCAATTTGAAATTCTCAGAGACCTCGCCTTTTTCCTCTGGGGTCCCACCATGTCTGAAAGGGCGAGTTTCTTTCCTTCAGCAGTGCTATCAGCTTGGTGTCTGAGAGGACCTGTATCCGCCTTCAAGGTCCATGCAAAAACAAACAATATCTGATCAAAAGCACCCTGCCTTAATCTTTAATTTGAGAATGAGGCGAGCATGGCTAATTCCTCGCCCAGATCTGACGCCGCACCGGCACGACGCAGCAGTCAACATCCTTTGACAGTAAGCATGTCCATCTCCTTTTCTCACTTCTCTACCATGATGATACCTCTTGATACTTAAAGCTCTCTGAGTTGAAGACCTATGGTCCGCTCCGTGGATGATGAGTTCCCTGGAACCATGGCGGAGCGGGATGAACCGGCAAGGTCCGCTCACCGTGGAGAAATCAAAGAACATCTGAACCTAGCAAGCGCGCTTCCCTCGTCTTCCACCTTCAAATGAGCCGAGCACTTGACTGACTCGCTTCTTTTGATTAGATCCGACACCGCACCGGTAACGACACTAGCATTCTCTGACGGTAAGCACGTCTTTCCTTCTTCTGACCCTGCCTTTGATATGATGACACCGAAACCTCAAGAGACCCTAGTCTACTTTTTGTAGGTGCGGACAACAAAATGTTTAATCTGATTCAAAACACCCATACTACTCTCATCTTCCACTTCCAAATGAGCCGAGCACTTGACTGACTCACTTCTGATAAGATCTGAACTGCAGCAACGACACCAGCACTCTCGACGGTAAGCACGCCCTTCTCCTTCCCATCCTCCCTTTCACATGATGACAACACAATCGCAAGAGCGCCTAGTCGGACTTCTACTTCAAGCGGGCAAAAAAAACGAATAGTCTGATCCAAAACATCCATACTACCCTCATCTTCAACATCCATATGGGCCGAGCAGCATGACTAACCACTTCCTCTGGCTAGAAAAACACGTCACCGGCAACAACGCCAGCAGCCACCTTGGCTCGAGTGAGCTGCCAAAGTGGGTCTGCGCCAAACTACCAGCGGCTTCGACGGTCACAACCGTTGAAGAACGAGAGTCGGCCTAAAGTCCTCGAGTTTCCACTGGCTTGAGCCGATAGTCCCTCTAAGAAGCCGGCGAGCAGCATTGCGGTTGTCCCGATTCTCATAAAGTCACAAATCACCCACACCTTGGTGCGTGTTTCGATCTCGCCTTCCGGGAGAGCAGAGTCGTGTCGCAATCTCTCTACTGCCTCATTGGCGGTGTATCCCCTGTCCCTCATCAACGCGACCAGCACAACACAGCTAGTCCCGTGCCGTTCCCTTAACACAAACCCAAAATAGCCATATTCCACTCATTTCTCCTCTCTCGCGATGGTAAAACTGTCCATTAAGCCCGGCTGGAAGCGCCGTCCTGGAGATCGAGAGCGTCATGACACCAGGCAGAATCGCCGACAGCAACAGGAAGTCATCGACTCCAACCAATGCCGAACATTGATAGCCCCTTTCGAGTTCCAGCTTGCTTTCCTGTTTCAAATGTGGTTCGCCATTATTTTCAATGTCAACTCGACTCCTCTTGCCTTGGGCTCTTGCCCAGACTTCCTGCAACTAGTCAACACCCTCCTCTTTGCTACATTCACAACGAATGACTTCAGCGGCTTGGTCAAGCTTCCATTTGACCTAAAGGGTATGTCGGCGTTCCCGATTGCGCGCATGGCTTTGTTGCGCATTGCTGTATCGACAACGTCCTACAGTCAAGTACCGGTGTGCTCGTTGGACTTCATGATGTCCCACTTGGTTAGGCCACTTAAAGAGTAAGATCGATACACAATACCATAAATTCCAAGAACAGTCTAACAAATATCAGGCCGACAATCGAATTCATGAAACTCCCAGTCGAGCTCAGAGGTATCATTCTGAAATTGGTCTTCGGCTGTGAAGATAGGGTTGGCTACAGAAATCCCCCAGTTCTTTACGCTTGCGGCAACAGATACCAAATGAGAGAATTTTGGAGTATCTACGAAGCGATGAACTTCGAGGTGACGGCTGAGAATGCAGAGGCATTTGCTACTATACCCCGAGTCAAGCTGGAAAGAATCGTACATCTCAGAGTAACCTGGGGACCTGTGTAGGTACTCGTATGCAGAAACTTCATCGAGAGCAGCTTTGCTAACATACAATAGCCCATTGCGTTTTGTCGAAGATTCCGTAGCAACCGCTCGTGCGGAAAAGCGTAAGCGTGCTGGTAAAAAGCCCAAAGCAAAGAAGATTGATCCGTACACATCATTTCAAACTAATGCCTGGAAAATCAATGCTTGGAACTGGTTCAAGTCCATCACGCTTGATGTGTCATTGGACAAATCCGCACACTTCTTTCCCGCAACCCACTTTAGGAACCCCTTCATGCTTCAGGGCAATAAAAAGCCCAGCTTAACAGTAATCTTCAAAGCAACGGATCAAGCGCGATATACTGATGCATTGTATTATCTAAATAGTTCTTTGGGTCGGCAGGGGGTGATGAGTTATGTGCGAGATAAAAGAATCGCCATATCTTGGGAGTGGAGATTACGAAGAATGACGGGGTTTGCGAAGATAACTGATCTGCGGGAAATTCTGTTTTCGTTGCTAACGGTGCAAAGTCTCAACACAACTATGTACCAATGCATGCAGCAACATAATATAGGGTTGTCCATATACTGCCATTGCGTTGATACTAGTGACTTCCTACTAGAATTGCAAACTTTTTTGTACCAGTATGACCTCCAAATATATATACCTCAAGTCTCCAGCGAGCGCAGAAAATAAACATACGCTTCAATTCGCTAGAAAGGGAATGGATTGTCTTGCACTTGTCAGACCTCGAGAAATAATGCCTAATTCAAGCATGATCATAGAGTCCGTTCGAAGAAGCCTCTTGAGCTATATTCACTATTGTAATGTCGGGCCTTTGGGAAGTCCCAGATGGTGTGAGACACTGAACAGCTTTTGAAATGAAGTGCGAAAAGAAGCGGTCCTGGTAGCAGGACAAGTTCCAAGAACATTTGGCCACTTATTTCATTCATAGAAGAGTTGCCAGTAGACTACTCCGCTACTAGGTTTGAAGCTCAACGATGAAGATCCAAAAAACGAAGACGGACACAATGCAAAATTTCAATGTGTACACTCAGCTTTGGGCACGATTTCGGGAACAAGTAGGCTGGGATCAAATGTCCATCACCCCGGATTTTACTGGGAAGGAGCACACTTGTCTACATGCCGAAGGGTTTCAAGAAAATTCAGAGAGCTCAGAACAAACATAGGAAGGCTTCAATGTAAATTCCAAGGCGAAGAAATGGAGTGCACGAAAACGGGGTTTACAGGCTGGCTGTCTATCTCATGGGGAAGGGACAGACCGAGGGCGTCCAGCGACTGCCCAAGACGGCGGCAAAGGAAGGTGCAGACCCTAGTCCATCGAGAAATGTCGGCTTTTTGAAGCTTAGCCCTGAACAGCTTGCAAGGCGCTGCTTCCTGACTGAGAATGATTACGCTTCAACCTTTGCCCATGGCTCAGGCGAGCCTTGCCGTGGATTCACTACGCTTGTCACCGACCAACATGCATTGAGACTTCCGCCTGCAACATGGAACATGGCTCTTCGGCTTCCATGAAAACCAGTACTGCCATACCGTGTTCTTGTTGGCTGGCGTCGAAGCAAGGCCTGCAATGGCACTTGCACCTGCCTCGTACGTATACTGTAGCTGCACGGAATGCCAATTGCACCTTCCTGCTAGGTTCGAGTCGATTCGTTGTGACCCTCTGAGCGTCTCTCCCATATGGTCAAACGTTCCTTGGGTGTCCCGGTTCCTCCCACCCAGCATGGGCACCCAGCAGCGCCCATTCGTTGTCGCTAAGTGCCATTGCTATGGCGAAACTCGCCGTCATCATGACGCGCGCTTTCGGCAGTGTCGGAACGGGCATGTCCCTTGAGACCAACCATGGTCTGTCCCGCACGAGGTCGAAGTGGAGGAGTAGCATCCGTTCTCGCCTTACTTTCGGGGCTGTTGTTGTGTGGCTCGGATCTGAACGAGAGATCAAGGGGAGGTTAACCATCTCGAGAGGTCCAGGGTTGGAACTCGAGAGGTCGGGGCAACCGAAGAAGCGCGATTTGAGCGTCTGCTGGCGCTCTCGTGAAACTCGCAAGGAGAGACGGCGTCCGAACATAGCGGTAACAGATACCTCCTATCTTCTTAGACTTCTAGAGTTGCAGGTGTGTACGCGAAGCCGAACGACGCTCCGTGGAGTAGAAATGAGGCATCCGGCAGGGCAATTTCGAGGCTGGCTTTCGCCTTCGAGGTTGGGGGTCGCGGACCTATACAGGTTTCTCTGCATCGCAGTTGATTAGCAAGCTGTGAGCAGGCTTAGAAAGACTTTACATAGACTCATAGCCTCTCATTGCGGCTCCGATCTAAAGACCTCGTCTTCATGGGGGTCGAGACTCTCACCACGGTTCCGGTTCAAAGGAGAGTTAAGCAGGGGGGTACTGGACTCTTGGGCAAAATCTGCGCACCTTTTTGTGATTTCTCCATAAATATGGTGTTTGGGTGGGCACAAACGAACTACCTTTCACCAAGAAGGATAGATGTGTCGCGGTTAAACGAAGATAGGGTCTATTAGGCGCGATGATCGTTTCACGTGACCCTTAATAGGCCTCTAGCGTCTATTACTGTTTATCCTCACGACCAAATAGTCTCACACCACAAAACAAATTCCTTAGGAGTACTAAAGCGTGCAGCTCTCTCACAATATACGAATATCTGCCAAATTACCGGCGAAGCTCGCCGGACGACCCCCTCTCCATCTGAGCAACCAACACCCCCTCTATAGCTGGAGCCTCGAGAAAAGCCACACCACCTCACCTACAAGCTCTTCGCTGATTCTGAGATATATCCCACGAAGGATTTGGGAACTCCTCATATTTATTCCTCTGACACCCAAAAACGCTCCAACCCTGGGTACCCACTTACAATGCAGAACCGACGCTTTTCCCCCCTCAAACAGCTCCCCTCCGAGCTGCGCCTGCAAATATATCATTTCAACCACGCCCTAGCTCTCACCTACAATGGCTCTCCACCACCCCTCCTCCTAGCCCTCGCGCCAGACCCAGAGCTGTACGCTGAGGCGCGGCACATCTACCTCACGGAAAATGCGTCCGTCTCCGAGGCGTCGCAAGAAGCGTTCAAAAAATGGTCTATGAGCCGGATCCTCAAGCTCCGTCATATAACTTTACATTTTTACTCTTCCACTGACAGACAAATGAACGAAAGCCTACTACATGGCAACAAAATCCGCCTATGGAATAACCTCGAGAGCATATATACGGTGGTGGACGCCGACCAAGACAGGCAAGCGGCTTTGAGGTTGTCAACAGGTCATCTAGATGTGGCTAGTAAGAGAGGTGTAAAGAGCATGGCGGTAGTCCTCAGGGATGGCGGGACAGACTTGGAAAAGATACCGGGGTTGACGGAAGAGTTTGTGAGGGTAGGGAGGGGGGTTTGGGTGTGGGAAGCTGGTGGGGGAAGGAGTTTCCCTTTCCCCAAGAAATGAGTCTTTTAGAATGTGGAAAAGGGCTGGGAAATGGGCTCGGTAGTCAAGTGGCTTGGTGGTGTTCATTCTAGCATTCAGATGGTGACGCAGGTTTCTGTTACGGTAAGGATCCTTATATTTCTTTTTCTAGCGGATTCGTGTTGGACTCCTTTTCATTACAGGTCTGAGGATACATGAGTAATGACCGGATTCCCCTTTCCTTGATATCCGCCAATGTGCTCTCAGGTTTGGCACTCGACAGTGTTATAT
Source organism: Lachnellula suecica (assembly GCA_007825345.1). NCBI lineage: Eukaryota > Fungi > Ascomycota > Leotiomycetes > Helotiales > Lachnaceae > Lachnellula > Lachnellula suecica. Next base: position 9,194 of record QGMK01000225.1, read on the forward strand.
GCGTATAGACTCTCCAACGCTGTGTTGGGTGAGGAAGGATCGATTGACTTCAGACTGACGATGCCAGTTCTTGGTTTGGGAGGCTTCCCTTGGGCATGATAGCACAAGCAGACCGGTGAAGCGTGGGGAATTACGAACTTGCTTGTCTCATGTTCTGTAGGACATCTATCGCTGATGAGAAAGAAAGGAGTGAATGAATACTTGGCGCGAGAATTCGTTGAGGTGAGCATGAGGACGACCTTTTCATTTTGCTGCGCAGTTCTAGTCATAGTCCTGGTTTCCAAAAGTCTCTGCAAATGAGAAGACTGAGTAGCCAAGCATCTCATATTTCATGAAACCACCTCCCCTCCTTCATACCGCAATATACAGAGCCAGCGCACCTTCCTAGCGAGCATCTCGGCCATCGCCCCAACATTGTTCGATACAAATGAATTGACAAGGAGCCTCACAGAAACCACATTCATCATCCGTGGTTTGAGATCGTTTATTAGCGAAGTTGCGTCAAAAAGGTGAGGTCGTTTATACAGCCATCTTTTGCACATTCATCCACATAATTGGAACAGAAATTGGTAGCGCCCCTCCCAAAAAGACCTAGCTTTCTGTTCGTGACGCACGACATTTTGGCTAGCCCGGAAATGGTCTCTAGATACCGTGCCAGTCTTCTACGGATGTGCCCAGTAACCAGTTACATGAGTCCATACGAGTTTCACAGTCAGCGAGGATTGGTGCAAGGCGTAGCTTGCGTTAAGAACCCGTCGTTGATATCGCAAACCGAGTGGTCAGGGTTGCTGAGTAGGCACTTTGTCTTTTGAATGGCTGGTCTGAGGCATGATCCAGCGCATCAACTACGATGCTGTGCTGCGCTGTGCAATATTGCCACATTGGTCTCTATTTATCCATGAAGCAATTCAGAACGTGGCTTATGCGCTGCGACATGCCCAGCGAATTGCTTAGTCCTCGGGATTTTGGTCCCAGAATCATGCACATTGAGTTATTAGGCATGACTCTGTTCCCTAACGCTACAAGCCCACAAGGAAGGTTTTATGTTCAAAGGTCTAAGATTTCAGATCAAATTGAAAGATTTGGCCTCAAGGCCCAAATCCATTCCGTAAGATCGCAACAACACGGCGCCAAAAGTCGCAAGTGAGAATCAGATAGACGAGGATGCAATTTTTAAGCTCAAACATATGTGGATTCAATCCTGGAGAGAATCTCAAACGGCTTACAAGTGAGTAGAAGATACACCGTGGTGTTGTGCCGCGAGGATCGTTGCTCCGCAGAAAGGAGAAACGCACCAGGTGGTAGGTCAATATGTTCATTTGGCAGTCTTAAAACCAGTCTTCACGACTTGATCTGGATGGAAAAAAATATCCTGAGATCAGGCAGACTGGTCCCAAAGATAGATGCTGTTTGGCTACTAAGTCATCTGCAGCTATAGGCCGTGTCTCACTGTAGTGGTGGCGGAGCTCCGCCTCCAAAAATTCCCACAAAACCACCTCGAAACTTCGTTCAGTCAGGTCATTTCCTTCATCAACCAAACTTGTCATCGATCATGGATCCCGTCTCGGTAAGCGGTCTTGCTGGCAGTCTAGTAGGCATCAGCGATGTAATCGTACACAGTGTCAACTCACTCTTAAAGCTGCAGTCCAAATACCGATCATCCAGCCTCGTCGTCAGCCTTATTATCGGGCAACTCACTACCCTCAAAGCTGCGCTTAATCAGATCACAGTATGGGTTACGAATAGTTTGGTCAGCGCGCCTCTTCGCGAACAATTGGTGACTGATCTGGAAGTGTCTCTTGAGAGTTGTCACGTCGTGATAATTGTATTGGAGGAGCGAATCAAGAGGCTTGAGCAGGATGACAATGGTGGTGGGGGTTTAACCCGGAAGGGCAAGCTTGGGTTCTTATGGGAGGAAAGCGGTCTGACGGAATTTACGAGTCACTTGAATAATCAGGTCAACGCACTGAATCTTCTTCTTGCAGCAGTGAACTGGTAAGTCGAAAGCCAAATCACCTCTTTCTCCATACCGGGCTGACACTCTATAAGTCGAACGGCGTTTGAGCGCAATGAAATACTCAGTGACGGAGAGAGTCGTCAAGTCTTCAAGCAGGTCGACGATAATAGAACTTCTCTACTGTCCCTTCGAGGTGCCGGATCTCAATATACTCGGATGAGCACTGTTACCGATAATTTGAGTCTCCTGGGGATGGAGTTCGACTTCGATTGAGTCATCATGGCTTCAAAGGCTTACCAAACCGCTTCGATATCCAACATGAAGAAAGCTATCAGAGGAAGCAGAATTAAAGGAGCCGTGTTCGAGGACGATTCCGTGGAGGTCATGTTTGAAACAGCGGATCAAGTTTCAGAACTCCCCCCAAGATTAGTGCTTGAACCCTTCGATACCAGTTTCTACTACGACGCACAGGAGAATTGGCTTCAGCAATCATTACCATCAAGCCCATCGGTCCACGAGGGAGCTGTTCAGATTGAAATTGAAACTCAAGGTAGAGAGGTAGAGCATTTGAGGGTCAAGAACACCAAAGCTACGAAAGTATAGTTCCGATAACCTCGACGAAAGATCCGACAGCCTTACCTGCGCCCGAGATCATGGCGGACATGCCATTAGAGTTGGTATCTGAGCACTCGGAGCAACTACATGTAGAGGGAAGTCAAAATACTGAGCTGCCAGTGAGGCAAAAGGAGAACACCCGGGTGTCACAGCGGCTTACCAAATCTGCCATCTCTGTTATACCTGAGCCCCTCATTGCTCCCAAAGGGTATAGGAAATCACCTAACAAGCGAATGCCGAGAAACCCTCACATGCTCGTGGTGGAGCCACTGCGACCAGACTTATTCGTTCTGCCAGAAGAGTTTGTAGAGATACCTGAAGAGATAGTCTTTGGAACTCCTCGAATGCTGGAACAATGGTTTTCAAGACTATAGGTCAGATTTGGGATGGCAGCGGGAGTCGTGGAAATTAACTTTTTTTCAAGGATGCAATAATGGCTAAATGGCTCTTGATTGACTTGCTAGACTTCATTTTGCGAGAAAAACATTAATCGAATATTGTCGTTCCTTCTCAGGTTATCAAAGGAGCCGAAACCCAAATTTCTAACGGTCTAGCTTGTTCCATGCAGTGCAATTGACACCAGAAGCATGTGGTTGGCTTAGGTGTTGCTTAAGATACTTCAAGCACTTTCTACTACTGAAATACTTGGTTGATCTTGAATTGTACTAACATGTATATAAAGGGGTTCCTTATGGCCAACTATGCTTCTTTGAGCGGTCCACCAACAAATTAAACAAAAATGTTTCCTTTCAAAAAACTCCCACCTGAGATCCGCCTCATGATCTACCACCTCAGCGGCCACCTACGAATAGATATCAACGGGCAAGCACCCCAGCTACTACTTGCACTTGCTGCGGACGGGGATTTATATAAGGAGGCGAACGAAGAATACCGTCGGATCAACATCGTCATCCCTCTGCTGGACTACCCAGGAGGTGTGCTTGATACAAGGCGGCAGCACATTAAGTATGCGATGTTGGCCGGTTACTGGAACTTTCCAAAATTCTCTTTGAACAGCAAATATTTCACGCCCATTGCGGAACGCCTCTCGGCTTGCTCCAAGCTACAGACACTTATCTTCTCCTATAAACCTTCAAGGCAGAGACAGTCTGACGTGCAGATGCGCAACAAATTCTTGTGGATGAACATTCCGAAGGTCATAAGCCACAGCGGAGGATCTTTCAGCTTGACGAGACTAGTTGTTCAAGTAAGGGGAATCAACACGACGGAAGAACCTGACCCGCAGTTCAAACATGAAAAGCGTAAACTCGCAAAACGCTGGACACTCGTTCACAACATGAACGCTTCATTGGGGGTCTCGGCCAAACTTGAAAGAGTATCGCCAGCTGATAGTCCCGAAGAGTGGTTTTGGGAGAATCATGGCAAATGTTTGAGATTCGAGAAATTAACGAAGCACGAGAGAAAACAGCGTAGGAAAGAGTATGGATGGGCAGAGCCTCGATACTACTTTGGATGAACTGGGACATTATTTTTCTGGTATATTGAACTTTGCCTTCGCTCAACTCGAGCTGACACCATTTACCAGAGGCTCTGCTTGAACGTGGTTTCCATCAGACTCTCCTGTCAAAGTCCAATCTCTCACAGCGCCCTTCCAGTCAGACACTCTGCCATCCGTAATCGTCACAACCACAACCCTCACATCCTCTCCCTCAATAAAGCTCTCTCTTCCACCGTCACAGTCCTCCCTTTCCCTCTCATTCCACAAATTATTTCTCTGCGCCTCCTCCCCATCCGTGAATGTATTATTGTCCAAATGTGCTCCCTTGTAATACTTCTCCTCCTCCGTACCCTGCTCTAACAATTTCGCCTCCCCATTGATCGTAGCACTGATACTGCTCAACGCACTCGTATTCAGGTTCAAAAGCAACGCAGCCAACGACGACCGCGAAGCTTCTGGGGGTGGCGAGCCAGCTCTTTCGCTTGTGGAACCTCGGCGATTGGTAGTTGGCGGGCGGTGGGAGACCCAGTCGTGGACGAGCAGGGAGACGTGTGGGTTGGAAACGAGGTTGAGGGTCTTCTTGGAGGAGGGATTCGTGGTCATTATTATGGTTGGGGAGCTAGTGTAGGGCGAGGAGGGGAGGTAGGTGTAGTTCATGAGGGAGACGTGGGGAAAAAGATTCGTGCATGTTGCGAGGTGAAGCTGTACGAAAGGCGGGGTTAGCTAGCCGCTGGCCGGAATATTGGAAGATCAATTAAGAGTAAAACGTACGAATCGTGCATTCTGCAAGCATTGTGCCACTTCTAAAGGAAGACTGCTCGTGCTTTGGAGGTTTGTGGTACCCGCGGAGGCTTCGTAGTTGAGGGGAGCTCCTGTAGCCATGATTGCAGAACCGATGAAGACAGAAATACTTTAGGATATGTAAAAGACCTTCGAAGACCTGGTTCCTGGTTTCTTCTAATCCGCAAGGTTTGTTAAAGTCTTTTGCAAGCTTGAATCCCGAAGTCTCGGTCTTCTTTGACGTCCCCCGCACATCACGTGCCAATGCCGAGACCTTCCCCGCCATTTTGCTCAGTCGTCTTGGGAATATCTTGATGGCAGATTTGCATTTTTCACATATCCTCTTCATTCAGAATGTTTAGTCTTGGCCTGTGAGCCCAGTCCAAGTGGACTTGGGAAAATGGCAGTGCTTTCCATATCCATCATCATTATATCCATGTTTCCGACTTCCGAGTGGAAGCTGATGTTTTCTGAAAATCACGCACTACTCTTTTATTTGTATTTGACCTTTCAAATATCAAAAGACACATGTTAAGAGCCTAGTACTGTGACCTTCAAGGTCAAATAGTGGGTAGGTATTGAGAGACTGGGTACATATTATAATCTTGACGTTCGACTCCCAAGCAGGTCTTCAATTTGGTCAATTAGACGACGACCTTGACAATTTTCAGCTGATTGGCCAGATCTACGACCACTTCTTCAGCGGTTTGCTCGAAGGTGAAGTAGTTCTTCTCCATCAGATCCCTGCCATTTGCTCTTTCCTCTGCTGGAGAATCAGGGGGGAAGTTTCCCTCGTCATAGTCCTTCTGGAGCCAATCAATGACAACCCCATGAATCTCAACTCTACAGAACTCGATCCTGGTCCTAGCCCCGACCCAGAAGAAGTACCCATTCTCATCCACTGCGTCCCACGAAACTTTTCCTCCTTTATGCCAAGACTTCCCACCCGAAGCCTTCACCATCTCATCATGCCAGCCTCGGTACCAGGTGGCAATTGTACGCACACTCTCGTTTGCTTCTTTCACGTCCCCAAAGACTCCATATACCTTCACTTCCGGTATTCCTGCCGAAAGACGGGTCTTTGTTACCTTGGGATTCGCCACTGCTGTTTCGGTGACGATGTAGAGCTTTTGTCCCGATTCAAAAAGAGGCAAGTTCTCACCAGATTGTCTCAGGGTATTTGGAACAATATGGAGCAACCTTTCAACTCTCTCGTTCATGCGACCGACGTCTTTATCCTCCGCAGCAGATCGCATGGCGCCACTCCACCACTTCCTTCCATCCTTAAACGTGCCTTCTCTCCAGACATCTTTATATCCAGCCTTCCTGAACCATGGAGACTCATTGCGTGCCAAAGATGTAGTTTCAATAACGGCATCGAAGTTTATGGTTTTGTTCTTCTCTTCAACTACTCTCTGATTTGATCGCTCCGCTGTTGTATATATCCCGTCTAACTTCGTGCGGGCGTGATAAGTGATACCTTCGCAGAGACAGAGCTTCCTTACGAGGAACAGTCGTCGGGAATGCGGCGCATATGCTTTAATTTCAGCTACCGGCGGTTCGAGCATGTAGTCTACCTCATGTTAGCTCAAAGACAAGGGCAAAGTGCGTTCGATTACCTGAGTTGATAGTTGGGAACGGAGGTTCTTTTTTCCTGCAAGAAATATCGTTAGCAATGGCACACCATGTTTGTGGTTGAAGCTTTTAAAACTTCCACAGCTTGTAGGCAATATAAAAGCGTCTTTTTTGACTCGTTAAATACTTGTTTTGGAATGTTCCTGGTGGAACGACGGGCTTTGATGGTTCAACTTGCCTTTCCTCTTCCTCGGCACCAGTAATGTCAATCCGATCAATGGTGCGTTGTAGTACTACAACTGTAGCTGGAGTTCGGTTCAATGGTGTAGAGAATGGGTAGTCTCTGAGACCAGTCCAGAACAAGGTCCCATCCTTCCTTTCGACTTGACGAGATGCACTGCCATTGTAAAAGAAGACTTGATCACCCCACCCGTAGGCCTTTGCAATACTGTTCAGATGGGCATGGTATCCGGAAACCACGTCATTGATGCGCTGATTGGCATCTTTGAGGTTCCCGTAGACGCCCTCAATATGAGTATCTGCATATTTCACAAAGCCGTTACCGCTGCTGCCTGGCTCTGTGCTGACCACCACGTAAACCTCACTCTCCTTGAGCTCTGATACATCCTGTGCAAACTACATATTTGCCTTGGACACTTCGCACTTGATCAAGTACTCCTTCTTTGGGAAAACTATTCCTGGACAGACATCAAAAGTTTGAGGAACGCCCACTGTAGGTCCTTGGAGTCAACATTGCTCCATCAAGAGGATTCAGAATGTAGGGGGTAGCTCAAGTCATTCGGAAGTACACGTACAGGTGTTCACCACCCAAAAAGCCCTACCATCAGGCCTGACGCCCTCAGGGGGCGCGGAAACTGCGGCAGCGGAGAGTGGGCCTGCTCGCTGGCGAGCGCGGTCGGGCGGTTGCTTTGTTTGCCATTATTTCCGTGGCGGTGGCTACCGGAGACTACTTTGCTTCGGAGGTTATGAGGTACGAAAGAAGGGTCAAAACTGAGAGTTGCTAAAAAAGGGTGGTGGAAATGAGGAAGAGAAAACTTCCAAAAAGTGGGCGCTGGCCACCCTTTAACTGCTGGCGGGACCAATTGAAACCAAGGGGCGTAAATCAAAGCATTTTACTGGTGCCGAGAGACTATGCGAGAAGTCTCTCAGACTCTGTGGATCCTTGACCCTGCTTACGTTGCGAAAATCAAAAGTAAGCCGTGAAAATGGACCTGACTTGAGGAACTCAAAAGGAAGAAGGAATGTTTATAAGCATTGACCTGACACTTGCATCGATGTTTTTGTCCCTTTTTATTTTCTGCCAGCTCGCCACCAAACCTTTGAACTGAATTCGAACCATGTTCGAACATGGTTAGAACTCTGGTACTTATTAGTCAAATGGAGGGTCTATAGCCAAACCTCACAACATTGCCTAACTTGCCTATTCTCTTGGTCCAATATCAGTTAGACTGTACCTATTACTCAGTTAGCTAAATCAACTTCAAGTAGCTTGTTTTCTATTTCAGAAATTCTCTTTGCCTACTTCAGACTCTTGCAAGGTGACACTTTTAGTTTCGGGCTCTTATTGACATCTCTCCGAAGGCTGAACAAGTGATACACCAGTAAAGTATCTTAAAGTCTTTCAGCCTCCCCTATAACCAGTACTCAGCCCCCTCTTATTTAGAGTACATATCAACGGGTTGTTGATGCACTTCACGTGACCAGCTCCCCCTTGATTAGCCGAACTTGTCGTCCATACTTTAAAGCATGACAGGGTTTTGAGAGGCTCAAGTAAGACACAAATGATACGTAATAGATGCATAAGTAACTGTTTTGATGCAGCATTCTCAGCCGTGGAACAGGAAAGGCTAGCGCTTAGAACTCCTAGATATAGGGGATGTGATAGGCCCATATATACGAATGAACGCTGCGCCCGGCGGCATTGCTGCTTTGAACCTCGGAACTTCGGCCAGGGTGTGACTGAAACTTTGTGCAGCATTTACCGTTACTTTTCTTCTCTTGCTTCATTCCATTTCCCAGTCCAAGCATTTTTTGGCAATGATGATTTCTCTTGTTTCCGGGAAAATCGCTACTGAAGCTATTCATAAAGAGCGCCTCTAGAACCTGACTGGCGCTTAAATCTGTCCTACAGGCAGATTGAAGATTGATAGGGGTCGATCGGCACCCTGGAACTTGCCCCTGTCGTCTTACTGCATATTTGCGTTTCAATCTCTTGTTAAAAGTCCGTCTGACATGCTATATCTTCCAACAATCTCCGCCAAATTCTCTGACTTCGTTTCGTTACATTCGCTCCAAACCCGTCGCCATGAATTTGAGATTCTGCGTACTAATTTCTACAGCATTTGGCTTCGCGGTAGCCCAGCAATGCTACTGGCCAGATGGTACAAATGGACAGGCAGATTACCAACCATGCAATGCCACAGCACCAGCATCAGCTTGCTGTGCTCCTGGCGATGCATGCACCACAAGAGGCTGGTGTCTGGGCGCATCGGGATTTCCTTACCGAGGAGGTAAGAGCTGCCATATCTCTGTTCATAATAACAACTAACCACCTCCCAAAGGATGTACAGACAAGACATGGAGCTCGGGGGTCTGCCAGCAGCAATGTAAGACCTGTACGTTACACTCTGCTTTTCCCTCTTTTATGCTCGGGCTCTAACAAATCTCAGCGCATCCATCCACATTTCAGGAACTCCGTTCTTGCTCTTTCGTCAACGAAACCTGGTCTTTCGCGTGCTCCGACTTTGGTGTTCCCGCCGACGAGAGTTGTAGCAAGGATAGCTTCTACCTGGACACTACAGGGGCGGCGTTCATACCGGCGGCAAGGGAACGCGCGGATTTAGGACTTGGGAATACCACAGAAGCAAATAGTGTAACAGCGACAGTCACTGCGACGGCCACCGCGAAACCAGATAGCTCGTCTGGTGTTTCGGCAGGAGGAGTGGCGGGGGCTGCTATTGGATCTGCGGTAGTTGGTGTTGTTATTGGGCTTGCCATCGGCTGGGTTGCCTGGAGGAAGTCAAGTGAGTTGACCTTGTCGGAGAAGATGGGGGTATTAGAGCTGATACTGGTAGAAATGGCAACACAGCAACAATCGACCATGCCGCTTGGATATTATGGAATTGCCGAGGAACCAAAAACCGCGTACCAAATCATCCAGAAGCCTATCGTCGAGGCTCCTGCTGGTCATTTTAGGGGGGAATTACCAACACACAACTACTGAACAGGTAGTCCAAGCTACGAGGGTTGACCGAATCGAAGCAGAGCACGAAGAGGAGAATTGGAGGCATTGGAGTGGGTGTTCTGAGAAGGCTTGTAAGGAATGCTGGTGTCTTTGCAGAGTGCCCGACTGTAACGAAAATCATTGGCGTGACAATTTCGCAGTGGTTTCTGGTGAGGAAGAAGAGGGGCCAGAGGACGTTGCCGCCACCGGCACGTCGCCGAAACCAGAGGAATACCTTGCGTTTGAAAGAACCACAGATGAGGTTGTCAATGACATGTCACGAATATTCTCAAGGTACTAAACTTATTAGCGGCTGTAAATATTTCGAAGATATATTCAGTATGAAGCATGAGAAACTAACTACACTTCCCCACAACCGTAAGCCTTTAACCAAGAAGACTGACTCAGAAGAGGGCCTTCCAAAACTTAACCATCGCATGTCCACGTCTGCTTTTTCCACCTCGTTCGTGTCTGAGTCACTCCGCTTGAATTAAAAAAAAACCCCAGACCACCACTTCTCCTACTCTTTCGATACGCGATGAACCCAACCGACGGAATCAGCAACACAAGCAGAACCACGACTGCCCACCACCAACTAGTGCCCGACTTGCCAGTGATTCTGCCAATATCCCTACCAAATAAGCCAGTAATCTGTGTCAGCGGACGATACAAAGCGGCTAGCATTATAACTTTGTCAGCCCGTATTTTCGACTGTTCCGCAAGCTCCCTCAACTGCTCCCCGAGTTTCAACCTTTGCACCACCCATCCACGGTCAGCATTCAAAACCAACCTGACCCCCAATGCGCACCTTAAAAAAGACAGCATCAAAATTCCCGCTTTAAAATCTTAGCATCATTACCTAAGTTGCTCATCCTGTTCGCGTAGAAGTCCTTTGAACCTTTTCCATAAAACACTCCTCCTCCTACTTCGTCCTGCAGCTCCACGAGTTCTCGGCGCCCTGCATCAAGGACGAGAAAGCTCCTCCTCCAGCACCCATCACAAACCCGATCCACAGTGCATCTCCCCATCCTCCTCCAACAACTGCCCCCACGAACTGCAAGATCCCCACTCCATCAGGCGTCGCTCACACTTCATCGCGTTCCCATCGCTCCTCTGCCGCCCATGGCGCGGAAGAGGTTCATTAGTCTAATGCTCCTTCATAAAAGACACAGCAGATCTTACCCCTCACAGCATCCGCTTGAGCCCTCCCGATTTCCACTAATCGTCACAAATCATCAGCATTCTTTTCAAATACAATATAAAGTTGACCCGATGCTCAGCCCGTACTTAATTGCCTTGGTCAGCATCCCCAGGACTCAACCTTAGCCTTAGCACTTGCCTCTTCTTTCTCTACGTAAGCGGAAACTCTTCATTCAGCGCCTTCTTTTTGCAATACTTCGCAGCTGCATTTGGGACAACGCAAGGCAAATGAACACCACTGCTTAGCAATTGTTCAAAGTCAAGTCTTTTCACAGACACAAGAAAGACCAGATTTGGGTTGCCATATAGAATTTCACTATGACTAGAGTGGAGCGAGCTATTTAGGACGTAAGTAAGCATAAGCCACCCTATCCCCATTATAAGCTGCCACTCATGACACGCGCGCGTGGATCCCCCATTCCCCTACATCCTCTCTTAAATCCACCATAGCGCAACGTGAAGGAAAAGCCAAGCAAAAGAAACGCGCAGTAAACCTCCCCAGAAGCTGCAATTCCATGTTCGACCCCCAGAAGATTGATGCCCGCCATGCCGGATTATGAGAAGCAAGCTCGTACCGCTGCTCCCTAAGTGCTAAATAATCAAGCCGGTTCACCTCTCTCCAATGACCCCTTTTGCCAACCCCGGGCGTCCTCTCCCCCGCAACATAAACGCAAGCGCAAGGAAAACAAAGAAAGGAAAGAAACCGTGCAGAGCAAAACAAGTGTCTCGTGAACAAGAGTCTGCTCTGAATGCTAATATTTCGGCGGACGATAGGACGGTCGTCGAAAGTGCAAGCGAGCTTGAGTGACCTTGTTTCTAATTGCTTCGTGATCAAATGTAACCAGCGATGTCAAGGATGATGTTGTCGGTTAATATGTTTCCTTGAGTGGCATGCTGCGAGTGTTGCATTATAGCTCCGAGTTTGGATAATGACATGGCGTGCCGTTCGATAACTTTGACCTGGATGACGGTGCTCATTGGAATATGAGTTGTCATGCCAAAGTCAAAGCTGCTCGAGCCATTTGAGGGATCCATAAAGTCGAAGAGTCGCAAGAAAAAAACAATTGTAATGAGATGAGTTGCGTGATATATCGAGCCAGTACCAAGTTTCGTCCACGAGACGTTCAGGCATGGGCAGCGAAGATGTTAAGATCAAGAAGCCAGGCGAAACTGCCGCGAGTCGAAAGTCGAATATCGAAATCGGTCAAGGAGAGTCGCCATAAAAATCGATCAATACCATTGCTGTCCAGTCTGATCCTCCCGCTTCGGTCGATAAGTACCAGAAGTATATCCAGGACCAGTAGCTGCACCTTTCGAGGCAGATCGCAGCCTATTTTCGGAGACTATAGCGTCAGCCATCCAGTCAGCATACTGTTCTCCTCGCGGCCAGCGTCATCGAAGCACACTAAACGCGAAGAGGAAATTTCCCTTACAAGGAACCAGAACTAGCGAGACTCACATCCTATCACTTCCTCCAACGGCCCGGTTGGTATCAGGAGTATCCACACCAGCACCACTGGCACCACGTTCAATCACCTTACGGCGGGATCCGGAGATCGCACCAGGCTTGGAGGCGCTGGAAGCATGCTGAGGGGTTGGTCCACCAGCAGTAGCAGCGTTGGTACGAGTGCGCGGCTTGTCGTCCTCGTCCTGGTTGGGCTGTTGACCGGCAGCTTGGGCGATGGCCTGGGCGTTCTTCTGGTACTTGTAAACGGTCCAGTCGAAGACATAGTCGTATTGGAAGCCCTCACGGACGAAGAGATCACGGAAGATCTTTCGGAGGTAGGAGTAATCTGGCTTGTCATCGAAGCGGAGGGAACGGGTATAGTTGAGGTAGATAGCAAACTCGTTGGGGAAGCCGCGGCAAAGGACTTCGGTAGGAGTGGTCATCTTCTTCTCCATGATGCGGTCGTACTTCTGCTTCTTGGTAGCAGCCTTCAGACCTTGCCATGGAAGGGAGCCACGGCAGAAATAGAGCATAACGTATCCGAGAGATTCCATATCATCACGGCGGGATTGCTCTGGCAAACAATTAGCAGTGCTATCAGTTGAGATAATACGTACCGACGCCCAAATGGGTGTTGATGGAAGCATAACGAGCAGTACCAGTCAAGTTCTTGTTCTCCCTATAAGGGATGTGGAAGTGAGTCTTTGGGTCGCGGTACTTCTTGGCCAGACCGAAGTCAATAACGTTGACCTGGTTGCCGCGCTTGCCGATGCCCATGAGGAAGTTGTCGGGCTTGATATCACGGTGGATGAACGACTTGGCGTGGATATACTCGATGCGGGAGATGAGTTGATCGGCAAGGAGGAGAACGGTCTTCAGGGAGAATTTTCGGTTGCAGAAGTTGAACAAATCTTCCAGGGAGGGTCCAAGGAGATCCAGAACCATGGCATTGTAATCGCACTCGGTGCCGAACCAGCGGACGAAAGGAATGCCGACACCTCCAGCGAGGGATTTGTAGACACGAGCTTCATACTCGAGTTGAGGGTGCTTAGCCTTGACACTCTCGAGCTTGATGGCGATCTCTTCACCAGAGATGATATTTGTTCCGAGGTAGATGTCACCGAAACTACCACTACCGATCTTACGGCCAATGCGGTATTTATTGCCGACGCGGAGATCCTAGAAAGAAGAAAGTCAGTATGCTGCTGCAGTCATGATGGGTTATGTGCAAGTATATGACGTGATGATGAGACATGGGGAAGGAGGTATGCCGGCACGAGGCTGTGACTGAGCTCAAAAGTGACAACTTGGCATCCTCTTGAAATCAAGCCCGAGCAGTACCAGCACCGATAATAATAACAAGAAGGTGCTCGTAGAAGGCTGAAGAAAGGGAGTATAAACCAGAGGGTTGGATTTCGACTTGGAAGCGGGTGGATTCACCATAGTAGTCATCTTGAGGTTGAACTATGGACTCTGGGTATCGGGCTGTCCGATACGAGAGTCGATGAGTCTTGGTAGGAGGAGAACGACCGACGGAGTAGGTCGTGGCCGAGGGATTGATCGAAGGAGATGTAGGAGCTAGAATGAAGAGATGTGTCAGTGTGGGGTTGTGAAGTTGAGGTGTTCAGGCTGAGGGTCAAACACGAAGCGGTGTGGTTAAACAAGGCAGGTGTCGATAAGCCGGCGAGCCCCTCCTGCTTCAGGTGAATGTGAATGGGCATATGGAGGTGCTGCCGTGCCGTACAGGAGATGTGCAGAGCAGGATTGGATTGAAGCTCTCGAGATGTTGCTGCTGGGAGGATGGAATGTGCTTGGTGGTGGTGGTACGTACCTAATCTGCTGTTCAAGGGCGAGAATGGACGGCTGCTGGCAATGCCGACCGGAGGACGAGCTGATGGCTGCTGACGATGCAGACAACGGGGTAGGATGGGCAGCGACGAGGAGACGACGCTGTCTCGAGGATCTCAGGAAGAATACCTCTGGGTCGACGGTGAGCACGCGTTGGGTCGAGGTTTGGGACGGACGGTGGTGGTGGATGGTGGGGAAGGGACGCTGGTGAGGATGAAGGTCGTCTTGAAGGCTTAGCTTTAGCGCGGGTTTCCAGGTTTGGGTAGCTTGCTTAGGTAAGGCGCCAAGGCTGGGTTCAATGGGTCGAAGGGCGGAGGGCGGAGGGCGCCTTCCACTTCCAGGCGTTCTTCGGGCCTAGACGTGTTAAAATAACAGGATCAGCAGTCATTCATTGATGTCCATTCACAATTCCACACGCGTTGAAGAAGTCAATGCGAGGAGTAGCAACCAATGTTAATAAATAGGATGGATAGAATGCAGGAGAACAATTCACGTGCATCTTATAATTGCTTTACTTGAGTATTTCTTATTCACCTTCATCTTGTTATATTGCGGGGGCATGATATTAACCTCCCCACGCCTTCGTGCCAATTCTAATTATATTATATTGCCATCTTGTTACGCAGACTGAAGCCCAATTTCGCCGTATCGTCTACTCTACTCCGCCAAGCACCCGGTGCAATTACTCTGCCGGTATTTGTAGCACCGCCCTCGGCCGGGCCTTCCTTACTTCCTTACCTTATTCCCTCCCATTTCTGAACCCTTGAGGCGTGGTCCCAGCGGTCCAAGATTCAAGGAGAGAGCCTGATACAAAAGCCTAAAGAGGGGCAAAACAAAGACACGCTGCACCTGTCCACAGGGCGCAACTCGTAATTCAGCTGACTTGACTTGCAGGCGTGTCCTCGCTGCCTCCTCCCCCTTATTTGCCGATTCCTGTCACCGACGGATAGCATCCACTCTCTACGGCCCTATTGCTCGCAGCCTCGTCCTCGTCTTCATGCCTAACGTCCGGGACTGCCACGCCTTCTGCCTCCACCGTACGGCCCCATCAATGCCATCACAGCCCGCCGTTCCATCAGGAACGTCCTAAATGATTTCGAAAGACGCTCGTTCTTTGTCTCATAAGGGCTGAAGCATGAAAATTGCTCTAAATCGCCGCTTTATAAGTATTCCATGTCGCTGTTTTGTCCACCGAGGGAGCATTGATACTGGCATAAATCTAAATCTGACTCGATCATTAATCGCGCAATGAGGCAAACTATTGGGCCGCTACATCCCGAGACCGTACTGGTTGAAACCCGCAGCGGCGCCCTCCACTCAAATATCGATCATGCACTGGAAAATAAATATGCCCCTTTATGGGATACCGAAATGCGAAGTTTGCCAGCTGTCTTCGCCAGAACCGCAGTACTAAGAATAACATTTTATATGGCTTTCTCTGACCACTGCGAGCCACATAGGCATCAATCCGAGCAGAAATAAACCTCTCTGTTAATACACAAGTCACCGAAACGCTCACTTTTTGGATAACTTACTTACATGTGCCTTGGTCGCACAGCAGCCTAAGTGCAACCTGCGGCGTCCAGGAGTTCGCCTCGTCCGGGTCCAACTCCTGAACACCGCCCTTCGCGCCTTCCAATAGACCAAACATCACATAAAAACATTACGAAAACTTCCCCGGCTTTCCGTAAAAAGTACGTTTGTCCTCGCCTTTGCCTCCAAGCAACACCTGTCAATTGCCTCATCACACAGGCACTCACTCGCTCCCACACTCCAATAGCATCACACTCAGCAACACCTCACCGAAACCCCACGGCTTGGCCCACCGTCAGCCAATACCCCCAGCCTCACCTCCTCCCAACCTACCGGAACCATCCCAGGTTACGGTACAGAAACAACGCATCCTGCATCTAGAACATCAACCCCACTCCTATGATATTGTTCTAAATCGGCTTGCACTTTATTGACCCCCAGGTCCCGGCCAAATACGCAGCGGAAAGGGGAAGAAGCGAGTGAAGCCACTTACCTCAGCGTGGTGTATAAATAGTAGGCTTTGAGGCGTGGAGTAGAGGTATTTTTATCTGCGTGCGTGCGTTGTTATGCTGTGCGCTGGTGGGTTGGTTTTCAGGGGAAGGGGGCTGGGTGCACGTGTTTTTTGCTATCACGTGGACGACTGCCTGAGGTCTTTCTTTTTTCGATGGCTGCTTTTGGGTTGTAAATTATTAATATCCTTGCAAACTCCAAATTTCCAGCTCTTGAGTGAGATGCGTTGACCTCACCTGTGAGCCGAAGTTTTGGTTTCCAGGCGTGACCTGGAGGCAAGTACTTCGTAACCACCAGATTGGTTTGATATTTGTTGTGAGGACGTGATGAGTTGCTGTTGTTTATGAAGCTTTGCATTTTCACACCGACTTTTCCTTTGATGCTGGTTTTTCTCATACGAAAATCGTGAAATGGAGGCCTCAACGCAGACTCCAGCCTCAGCCGCGTGCCGGGCCAAATGGTCGCGTTACACAAGACGCCACAACTCTAGCCAACCCTTTGGTTGGCAGCCTCCAAATCCAACCAGATTTATATAACCCGGTCCACCAATCCCCCTCTTCACCATCGCCAACATCTCTCATCTAAACAAACCCTCTTCACCGACTCAATCTTTGCAGGTTCCGCTGGGAGCCGGCGGATTACCTGCGTCTCGAGCTCAAATCCTCCAAAAATCACATTGCTGCAAGACTCAATTCAGTCACTGCCACTGCCTATCAGAAAGCATCGACCCCAAGACCTTCGGCCCGCGATCATGGTATTCAGGGGTGGCCATAGCAAGCCGTGGCAGTGCTGTAAAAAGTTCAGCTGCAGACCTTGCCCTGATACAACGCACTGATCTGAACGTACTTCTCCCCGGAGAAGGAGAACCGGAGCTTTCCATCGATAGTACCTCGTCCCATAACTTAGTTACATCGCCATCCTTCAACACATCCCCGACTTCGGAATCGTCCAATACCTCGCCTACCTCGTCTTCTCACGTTCCTTTCATCTCGTCTTTACCTCCCAGCACCAACACCATAAGCTGCCATCTCTGCCCCCGCACCTTCAATTCTTCCAGATCCCTTCAGTAAGCAATCGCCCTTCCTCCGAGATACGTGTAGCTTTCTCTCAGTTTCATACACAACACTGACTTTCACAGCAAACATGTCCAATCAAAATCTCATCGTAACAAATGCACACACTGTTCCTGGACATTCGCCCTACCCAAAGACCTCGCAAAGCACGTCAACTCGAAGCATGGCTGGCAAAAGTATTGTTGTACGAGCTGTGAGAAGGGTTTTAAGAGGGAGGATAATCGGGATAGGCATGTGAGCGAAGTTCATAGTGGGCGGGTTAGGGGCGGTTTTGTTTGAATTGTTTC
This sequence comes from Lachnellula suecica, assembly GCA_007825345.1. Classification (NCBI taxonomy): domain Eukaryota; kingdom Fungi; phylum Ascomycota; class Leotiomycetes; order Helotiales; family Lachnaceae; genus Lachnellula; species Lachnellula suecica. Next base: position 26,722 of record QGMK01000225.1, read on the forward strand.
TTTTAAAAGGCAGGGAAATCATCAAATGGCCGGTTGATTTGTATAGATGTTCCCTCCTCAATAGCGCGCGTATGGATGGTAGTTTACGACAGCGTTTCTAGAAGCCACAAAGTGGGACAATACTTGTTTTCCGTAATTCGAGAATCCAAGTAATTAATTCTTCTGAAGTTGTAGCACGCGGACCTTTACCGAAAATTACAATAGATACATTTTATATAAAAAAAACCCTAGTGCAACGCCCTCCAATCTGATTGGCAGATATCCGAGATCCAGTATTTACAGTAGCTCCGCCCACTCTACAAATTCCAACCTCACACCAGCATGGCGAGCAAGAGATGCGCAACATGTCTAGACCTTCGACTCTATCGCGACCGAAACAATGACACGATCCCCAAATCCATCCTCCGGGAGCCTCTTCGTCTTTCCGCAAGCAGTTGCCGCTTTTGTGCGTTGATTCAGGATGTGGTTCATAGGTTGGATCTAGGGGCTTCGGAAGGACCTTCAAAGACTAGCCGTGGACATTTGATGCTGGAAGGGGGTATGACTTTGGGAGAGCCTTTAGCATTGTGCTCTGGTGGAGAGTTTAGCCATGGTGAGAATAGCCCGGCTTCAATCTTTATCGCCGACTGCATGTCTTGAGGGTTACACGGCTTCGGAGACATCAAGACATTCTCCAAAAATCAGCTAATTTATCTATTGCCCAGTATATTTATATCTCTCTCCTGAGTTGCCAAGTAAGTCTTTCGGTGGTTCTCGTACAACAGCAACACTGATCAAAGAATAGAAGCAGAGATTCTTGAACACAATCTTGCTACCTGGACCGAAATATCAAACGAGGGCTGGTTCCTCTGTATGCTTTGACCTGGCTAGAAAGTGGCTACGAGACTGTATTGAAAATCACGAACAATGCAAACCCTCCACACCAGGCCCAATGCCGACTAGACTCCTTTTTATTGAACCCGGAGGGTGCCACGATACACTGAATATCAAATTGATTGAAGGTGCGAAAGCACATAAGCAATACGCTGCTCTTTCCCATTGCTGGGGAAGCAATCAACCCTTAAGGACGGTGAGAGAGAACCTAACGCAATTCAACAAGAGCATTCCTTGGCCCGACCTGCCTCAAACTTTCCAAGATGCAGTAACCGTCGCGAATTCCCTTGGGATATCATATCTCTGGATAGACTCACTATGCATATTGCAAGATGACTTCCTCGACTGGGAAAGAGAATCTTCTCAAATGGCAAACATCTACGAAAACGCCGTGGTAACAATTGTGGCAGCATCTTCTGCCGGGGATTCCGACGGTTTCCTGCATCCAAGACCGGAGATTCCTCAAGGCACCGTGATGCTCCAACCCAAGAAACCTGGCTTGGACGCAACTCCGGTCAGGTTTCGAGGGAGACTAGACCACTACGACGATTCCAGGTTACAAGACCCGTTAGAGCAGCGCGCCTGGGCGTTCCAAGAGCGACTCCTCTCTCGACGCACGCTGCTTTATTCCACCCACGAGCTTCGCTGGGAGTGCAACCAACTCAGACTCTGCGAATGCCGCCACAACAGCCTCACAAGTCGGGCGAATTCGTCTCATCCATACGCCATTGAGCCTTCACTTTCGGCCCCGCCCACACGAACAGATATATACGCCCATTGGCATCTCCAGATCGCCAAGCGGTATGCCAAAAGAAAGCTAACCAAGCCCGAGGACAAACTTCCCGCGCTTTCCGGAGTCGCTCATCGGATGTCTAGGCTGTTAGATGATCAATATATCGCTGGGCTTTGGAGGAATGACCTCTTCGGTGGCATGCTTTGGCAAACTGAGACGAATAGCCCGCCTTTGTCGAAGCCGCGCAGTTACCGTGCTCCTTCTTTTGCTTGGGCATCTGTTGATGACGCGATTACGTACCATTTGTATACGCTCATGAAGTATATCAACCAGAGCTCGGAGATTCTGGAAGTCTTTTGTCAGCCGGCTGGTCTGGATCCTTTCGGTCAGGTTGAAAAAGGCCATATGGTCCTTCAAGGCCCTCTGGTATCAGCAGTATGTATGTTCCCGGATTGTCTTAATTCTAAATATGGACAAACTAGCGGGATTAGTTGCCTAGTCAGACATGGCGAGTCCCTACAGAGTGATTTTCTCCGAGTATTCGGGTGTGAACCGAAACTCCGCACTTTTAATTCACCTAGACTCGGGCTCAGTAACCCGTAGTCCAACTATTTACTTGAGAAATACTGACTTCCATCCTGCTGACACCGAAGGCTCCTTCAGTCACCTGTGCTTTCAACCGCAAAAGCCAAACACTATAAAAGGCTTAAGCTTCCGTCCCGACACACCTCGCTGTATCCGAGTTTGCCAGCTCAACCAACATGAACAACTCATCTTCCACAATTCAACCTATCATGACCCGAGCCAAAAACGACGCACCATGTCCCAAAGCCTGGTTCGCCGTGTACTGCCTGGAACTCGGAAGAGTAGACGATTATGGACCCCTCGCAGACTTCGAGACCCCCCAACGCATTATCTGTCTCGTTCTCGGCATCTCAGAGCCTAAATCAAGGGCTTTTGAGAGACTTGGCCTGGTGGATGTACGCAAGAGTTATGTTGAAGAGTATAGAGCTGCTAAGCTGGCTTTTGATGGTGCCAGGAAGGGGATAGTCATGATCGTCTAGCGAGGGACTATCGTTGTATTGAAATGGGCGTTTTTTGCCCAGTACCATTTACTTAGAGGTCACTTGGGATAAAGACTTCGTCGCACCCGTGCAGCTACTGTAACCGAGTTGGTTGGCCCCAACACCTTGCCGTATCGTGACGCATCACAAACACAACCAACCTGCCATCATCTGAATCGAGCAGATCTGAGCACGCGATCCAAAGTACTCGGTGCCAGAGAGTAATATACTTCAACAGTTGTGAGGTTTACCATGAGCAAATACTGGATCGGCCTCAGTGTGCTTCTCAGCTTTCTCCAAAACACAACCTTCGCGCAACGCTGGGAACCGTTCCCAACTTGCTTTTCATGCATACCTCAAGCTTTAATAGATGCTCCCGCCATTGGGTTTGAGTTTTCATACAGTTATGCGTAATAACTCTTTTGTGGTGGGCATTTTAGCTCTGCTGATTTCGGTGTGAATAGTACGGTTGCTGTCAAATTTCAAAATGGAACGGTTGCGAATGTTGGCAAAGTAAGTTCGTATTCTGCCGATGTTTTGAACGCTTTCTCACGTCTGTTGTACCTAGGTTAGAGGCGACGAGGACTACAAGCTACTCATGAACCGGCTATCATCCGATTTGGCCCTCCAATCAAAGCAGTTGTAAGCGAATCCTTCCCAAGATACTGTGACACACCCGAGGTTATTCAATCTGACGAAACGATTGTAGATCCGTTGATGTGACGCCCTGGGATTCGGCCCAGGCTCTACTCAATCCCCCATTCAAAAACCTAGATTACGGGGACGCTCCCAAAGACCCCTCGGATGTCATCGTGCTCAGCAAGTTTATCAAACGCTTGCGTAATATTACCGAGAGCTATATCGGCGAGAAAGCATACTTGGCAGTGGTCACTCATCCCCATCTTCCACAGCTAAAGCGCAGGATTCTAGAAAAGGCATTTGACCAAGCCGAAATGTCACATCTTCGAAGCTACAAAGTCTTAGAGATGGATTCGGTCCAACAAGATGTTTCTGGTCTTGCTGCGCTAGGATTTGGGATCTGTGAGCATTGTAGAGAGATTCGAGCATGCGAGAGAGAGGATAGAGAACTACCATTGCAACACACCCTCGCTATATCTTTTACCAATGACTCCTTGTCAATAAGCCATGGTGCTGTTATAGGGCCACATAGTCACGGGGCGTTTAGGGAGACTGTGCACCGAGACTTAGGGCTTGAGAGCTGGAGAGGCAACTGCTCAGACGCTTCATTCTGGAGTAGAGTCCAAACCGCAATCGTGGAGGTAAACCCATCCCTCGTATATCCAGACTTGCTCCTCTTGTTTGGGGACGCGGCGCTTCATGAGAAGTTCCTAGAAGCCGTCAAGCTCGCTCTGAAAGAGATTGAGCTTTACCATCTCTACGAGGGCTGGGAAAACGCGGATCTTGATCCACTATATTTGGCTGCGCGAGGTGCTGCTGAGATTGCAAGGTATGGCAGGGGAGTGAGTGGAATTGTAAAGAAGAAAGATTCTGTAGCCAGGGTGGAAGACCAAAAGATGATGGCCCTGGAGTTTCGTTGAGGCAAATGTATGAGAAGAGAGCTCAGTGGAATGAGTCTTGTGGATTTGGCGACTGTCCTGAGTAGGGTTAGTCTACGTCACAGGTTTCTTTCACCAAGACCATAAATACTACAGATTCCTGAACAAAATACTCTCCTAACCTCTCAGCTTCTAAGCCGACACCTCTCCACCGCATACCTACTGAAAACAACAATACTCATATTTCCCAATATCTCAAATACCGAAGGTTTCCCCGCATCAATTTCATCTGCCTTAATCCCCCAGCACCTGCGCTAGCTTCGCCACCACCTACCCGGCCACTGCATCTGTGGCCACTGCCACATTCCCCACCTGATTGATGACGCTTTCAGCGTTCGTGGAGCTGCGTTTATTGGAGGAGGCCCCAATGGAAGTCTTGTTGAGGAGCTGAAAATGTCGGAATAGTAGACGGGTGAAGAAAGAGGAGAATTCAACAATATTGGCTTAAAGAGTACCCGGGTGCTGAGCCCCAACCACAACCTGCGCTTCAGATTCCCCCTCTTATCTCGTCAGTTGCCAATGCCGCGCCATAAGCTGTATTGCTTCGGATTCCTCTTGTCCGTGGCAGCTTCCACAACAGCCTTCACCATCTCGTCCTGCTTCGTGATGAAAACACTATCGCTCGTCTCATAATCCTCCGTCCTCACATCCACACCCTCTGCCTTTCACTTTCTCAAGCATGAGATCTTGATACACCCTAGGCACCGCATAATCCTGCTGCGTCAAAATATATGTCACAGGCACCCTCCTCCACGCCTCTCCTCTTGTCTCCGTCTCAAACGCGTTCATGGGGGAGCGCACCAAATGCTGCAAGCCCTGCCAAGTAGCACCAGACTCCACACCCCCAAAAAATAACTGCACCGGGTCCTTCGGAAACGTAGAGCCGTCCTCAGCATTCTCCACAAACTGCGGCCATAGATGCGCCATGCCCGCCTCCTCCACAACGCTGAAGATAGTACGGCCGGGCGGCAAAATGTACGCACACATGTAGAACATATGGACCACGCCTCCAGCTTCCCCTGTGGCTTTCCGCTCGGGGAATGTGAGGCCTAAGACGGCGTCAGTGCCGACTGCGCCGCCGTAAGAATGCATGACCATCAGGACGCACTCGCCGGCTTGGACGAGGGGCTCGACGATGTCGCGCACGGCTGCTATATCCTCTGACAAGAAGGCATCTGGAGGCGAGGCTCCGCTGCAAGAAGGCAGGTGCGGCACCAGCACTTTGAATCCATGTTTTCTGAGCGCGTCGGCGTATTGGGAGTAGTTTTGCGGGGTGTGCCAAGCGCCGTGGACTAAGACAATGGATGGTAGGAGGCTTGCCATGGCAAACTATGGTGACGTTGACTGAGGAGTTTGAGAGCTTATGGATGGAACTCTGCGAGAATTTATCGACTTCGTAAATGGAACTCTTGAATGGAGTAAAATGACGCTGAAAACCCCCGCCAAGATTTCTAGTCCCCTATGAGGTTTAGTGATCGTATTCTGGGTAATGTTTAATCAAGAGACCAAATGCTCAGAACCAGCGTAGATAACAAATATAAGTGAGGAAACCAAAAGTCTGTGCCCCACGCTTAGTGTTTTCCTCGGGGACGAAGGTCGAGTTGCCATGTGCCTCCGGATAGTAAGTGAATGTTTCCATGCTTGCTTTCGAGCCCAGCCCACAAGGATGAGTCGCTGTTTCGGAGGCGTTATACAACGCGAGATTGCGCTTCAGCGCGTCGAAGGTTTCGGGAGAAGGCTCGAAAGCAATGATTTTTGACAAAGGGTATTTTTCCTTCATGTACAGAGAGAACAGCCCGATGTTAGCGCCAACATCTATGATGACTGGTGAATGTGAGAGAATGGGAGCGTCATAAGTGTGCTCCTGAAAGATCTCGTTGTAGATGAATCGAGCTTCTCGCTCTCCGCTAGTGTAGCAGCCGAATCCTTGCGCCAAGTTTACAAGCTTGAGAACCATTGTCGCAGAATCCCTTTTCAAATTGTAGGAAGTAGATTTTGATTCTGTGTGAGAGAAACAGATTTGAAGTATATGGATGAACAACAGCGATTGACTCGAAAGGGGAGAAAGAAAATCTTATGTAAAATGCGCTTCAAGTAGAAGAGCATAGGATCTGTTGATAGACACCTGCTAGCAATCTCCCTCGTGCTTTCATTGCCCGTTTGCACGCTTGCCCGCCTTCAGAAGAACAAGCGGGTACTGCAACAGTCCAGCTTTTCCCGACGGAGCCTTGATCCAGTGGAATTCTTCCATTACAAGTACTGAGTAGTCTGCATACTGCACTTCGGTTGCCACATCAAGACCGTGCAGATAAAACAGATATCGTTGGCGGGTACTGTAACAATCCAGCTTTTCCCGACGGAGCCTTGATCCAGTGGGATTCTTCTATTGCAAGCACTAAGTAGTCTGCATACTGCACTTCGGTTGCCACATCAAGACCATGCAGATGAAGCAAATATTATTAATATAAGCAAATCCAAGTTTGGATAGGAAGTTAATGCTTATAATAATTCTGACTTAGATTAATATTAGATTTAATATATATTTAAAACTATATTTTTAAAAGTATTATAACTTTATTAAAAGTTATTTTATTA
>QGMK01000226.1:0-33511 GCA_007825345.1 Lachnellula suecica
GGAAACATTGCGGGCTGTTGCAAAGACGTGGTAATTTCGGGCGTAGAAGGTGAGGGCAAGGGCGCTGCCGATGCCACCGTCGCTGCAGCCGGTGACTAGGACGGACTTTTGAGGGGGCATGATGGCTGTCTCAAGAGTACTTGAATGGATATATCAAGGAGTCTGAAGCTTGAAAAATGGATGGGCAGTCTTTTGGTGGACTAACAGCACTCGCAGTTCTCGATCTTACATAGATAAATTGAGGAAGTTGACGAGGAAGCATCGAGAGCAGGTTCAGGGCTTTTCTGAGATTTCTATTGGTCCGTTTGGCTGCTAACAATAGCGAAATCATCCTGCCCAACCCCTTCCCAACATCCAACAGAAATTACCCACAGGCTGTGTTGGCGTGAAGCTCAATCCAAAGTCCGAGCAAACGATCCCGAGTGAACCAAGTCTCCGATGCAAGACCATTACTTCCCCCACGCAAATCAACCACATCCTTCCCATTTACCGCACATGACACTTCAAATCATAATGCACAAATTCGCTCGAATTATCCCTCTCCAACTGCGTGCGCTCCACCACCTGATTGAAAAACAAGCACTCGGCATATCGCTTATGGAAGGCAATGCTTTTGCAGGCGGGGTAGGCGGCTCGGCATTGGTCGCGGCAGCATTTGAGAGTGCTGTTGCCGTCCTGCTCCACGATTTCAGTGTAGTTGCCGGGCACTTCGGTGAAGCCGGGGATAGCGCATAGGGGGAATCCTGTTTCGTATGCTGGAAGATGTTAGTAGATGTACTAGGGATAGTAGAGAAGGGGAGATGATGCTGGGAAAAGAGCGGCTTACTTTGCACGGGTGGCGGGGGTGTGACGGAAGTTGCTGTTGAGGCTGGCAGTTTCCAAGGCGACGCTGTGACGGTGCTGCCCAGAGCAAGTGATATGGTCCAGATGAAGTTCTTGAGATTCATAGCGCTGTGAAACATGATGGGAACATGAGCTGGCAACGAAAGTGCGAAAGCGGACTTCAATGGATCTTGAAAGTACGAGCTTTAAGAAGTACTCTGGGACGTGAGTGAACGAGAGAACACTGAGCCAGCGAGGAAGACTTCGCATATATGAACACAATTTGGACCAATTTGCTACCTGATCACATCTGTACTGCAAACAGATCAACATGGTAAGGGCACAACGGTACCCTGCATGTGATGTAGCACAGAACCCTCTTGTACGATGTAGATCAGGGAAATCGCTCCAGATGAGTACACAGTTGCACCATAATTGATCACTTGAAACATCTCGAGATTGTGTATCTACGTCAGGGTGAGACTAGAGGCCATCTCTCTTTGGAATTGGAATCTTGTTGTAAGTGAAGGAAGTTGTATTCCCAGAATTCCAGACCTGGGAGGAGTCTTCGTCAAGGGACCATTATGCCAACTCTGAAGGCTGGGCGATATGGAAGTAGCAAAGGATGTACTGGGAAATCATGACGAAGGGACATATACTTTGAAATTGCTAGATGCGGAGGAGGGGTAATGATCTACGGATCTGCCCGAAGGCACAACAGGGATGAGGAAGCTGTAATGTGGGGATTTTGGTGCTATGCGGAAAACTTGTATTGTCTGGCATGTTGCGACCAGAACTTTGTCTCCTGACTTCCACATACCGTACTTATGAGGCAAAGGCGAAGGGTTTTCTGGATACGAGAAAAAGCATGTGTGGAATGCAGTTGGAACTGGACTCAGTATATCTGAGCACGGCAATTCGTCCCGTCACGCCTAAACACAGAACAACATCCGATTGTTTTCATTCCTCTTCTCCTCCCAACCACGCGTCAGCTCACCGATCTCATCGACCTCACCTCGGTGATGTTGATGCGTGGTTCCGTGCAAGCCATGCAAGCGGCGCACGTTAAAAGCAAAAGACGAGAGAGTTCTGAATGCCGTCGCAGCATGCAGGTACCCGCGTCCGTCAAGAGAAGCGGTTTCCCTTGGTACGTAACTCCCTGCTACCCGTCTTGTCTCGGTCTAACACCTTCTTAGATTTGCTTTGCGAACTTGCAATCTGCTCGAATCGATCGTATCTCGGCACGAAGCAAGGCAAATACGACGTGCTTGTCGAGGGAAGCCGTTCCGTCTAAAGAAATCGCTCTCTTCCTCGATGGTGAATAAACACCGAGATAGAAAAGGACCAGCGCACCTTGCGCCGCGTTCAAGGCTTCGGGGATACAAATGAGATTGTGCTTTCGAATCGATCGAGAGCACCACCAGAAACACGGATCACACATTCCCCCTGCATGTCAACGCCCCGCCACACCTCCATTGACAAAAGCAGCATCGGCGCACTGAGCATATCCGCATAATTTGCGCGTGGAGGACTTGGGTGGTTGGGAAAACGTCGCGAGCCTTTCGAGCTTCCGCAAAGGCTAAACATAAATTACGACACGCATAAAACCACATCCGCAAACAGTTATAGTACATTCCCTAACAGCTAAGCCTTAATGACCTTGATGACCCTCGCATAAATGCACTCGCGGAGGAATTTTCAAAGAGTTTGACGAAGTTTGTGGTCGCTCTTATAGAAGCCAGGCATCATCGCCCACCAGCTACCAAGCAAGCACAGTAAGTTGGCTGTCGAGCCTGTGTAGGCCACTCACTTACTTTTGGTAGCGGAACCGCCACTGTTGACATGGTCGACAACAAGGTAGATATTAACGTTGAAGGTATTCAATTTGGAGTCGCCGGGTAAGTCTACCGTTCCAGCTGTTATACCACAGCATCATTGATTCTTCGACAGCATCGATAAACACGACCAGGATAACACGTCGAGCTGCATCCCGAAAGAAACCTCTGCAGTAACTCACAGCTCAGCTAGTGATGGAGAGACGAGAGAGAGCGCTCGCGAATTTGCTATCGCCGATGACAAGGAAAGTGGTCAAAGTGGCTCGCCACCGGATTCCAAGAAGGAATACAGAGGCTTCAATCAGGCCGAGCTACAACAGCTGCGAAATAATCCGACTCCGGATTCGAAAGTGGGCTGGAGAAAAACTCCAGCGGAGGAAATAAGCTCCTTCTTGAGCTGCCCGATGTGTGGGCGGCTTAAGGAGGGGCTTTATATTAAAAACGGGTGTGTTATATGGTCTAGGGTCTTCCTGAAATACGTCCAAGTCATCTGCCTATTATTCCCGCAACAGCCGACCTTGCTGAAACTCTTGCTCGAGTTCCACGAAAATATTAAGTTTTTTTCAAAAGATCTAGTAATATGATTTGAAGTCACCTGTTTCCGCCCTTGATCGTACACGGAAACCCCTCGAGCACCATGGGCCAGCCAGGTCATATGATTGACACCTTGAACACAGCTTTACCCCGATACCCAGTCACAGACCCTCCAAAGGACCCGGGCTTGATTGCACTTGAACGCCGGCGGATTTCACTTCTGTTCATGTTCCCGACTGAACTACGCATTCTGTTACCACTTACCCACCCCTTCCGGCTACACGTCCTGCCAAGCGACCTCGTTCTACCAGCCTCGGTGGTTCTACTAACTTAGCCGTGCAGCTACTCATCCCACACGCAACCAGCTGCAGTCGATGCACCCCATTGGTGTTAGCCAAACACAAATGTACACCCAGACCAATAACCCATCCAGGCTCATCTCTTTGAAGTACCTACTTTCCACCCTTCACTAAACCAAACAGGGCCATGGAACTGGCTTCACCATTGGGCTTGGCCGCAGGACCTTATGCCACAAGTTATTAACACAGACTCAACCGCGATGCGAATGTGAAGAGAGCGAGAGAAGGTAAGCTGGTAATTATATACTTTTCGTCTATAGCTAATTTTCGACAGCCTCTTTTGCAACTTCTTCACCTCAACCTCCATCTTCTCCCTTGACAATCCGCGGCTCAAGCCCTCTCATAGAGTCTCCAGGCCACCTCTTTCCAATTCCTGGCTGCCACATGCTCCATTACTCCGCGCCCTGGGAGGAAAGAGGTGGAGGCCGAATTATATTCAAATTTTGCTCCGAGCACAAAGCTTCCAGGGCTTTAGCAGAGCGAGGAGCAATTGCTACCGCCGCTAAAGCGGACAAACAAGAAAAAATCGAGCGTTCTGGACAGCGACTGCAAGCTTTACACCGCCTCCAGGAAGCAGAGTCTGCGCGGGAAGAATAACCACTTAAAACTCTTGAAGGGATAATCTGGAGGAGAAACCATGGGATGTGGAGGCTATTGATGCTGGCTTGAAGGAATTGGCTCCTACTTCCAAAAGGTCTAAGGCTATAGGTGAGAATTACCACGCAGCGACATTTGGGCCTGAACCAGCCATCGTGGAAGGTCCAGAAGCGCGCGTCTTAGGAAACGTGGCCGAGAGAGACGAGAATCATAGAGACTTTTCCAGTAGCTACATTCGCAACACGCACGACCTTCGGAGGAACTCCGAAATGAGAGTCAGCTGGTATTAAAGAGCCCAGAGAATTCCTGAGGAAGAGGGGAGATGGATGACGACGGCCCCCGAGCGCGCCCGATAACTGAATAACAAAAAAACAAAAACAGTATCAGTGCACGAAGCTTAGTGAACCTTGTTCTTTTCTGTGTACTTTTCTATCTACCCAAAATGCTCGTTGCGCCCTTCGCTCCTTCCAAGTGGAATGGCATAGGCAGTCTATGTATGTTTTCGTCCCTCTGATTATGCTGTTTGTGTGTGGTTAAGAGTGGCGAAGAGGTGCGCAGCCGTGTGGTCGAAGTCGACCAGGTTGTTCCCCATGACGGTGAGGTCTTGGAAAGTCCGCTTCTGCTATCACCAGATGGTTTTGATGTTTTTGTGTCGTGTATGCTCCCCCAAGTTCTTGTGTATATCTGTTGATGAAACGTGAGAAGTTGGTGAAGGGCCATAGCCCAGGAACGATGTTGAATGTCCCAACACTGGCTGTCGTGATGATCGTGAGATCCTAATAAATGGTGTTCCTCTTCTCGCCTGATGATTATGATACTTTTCTCCTATCGTACACTCCCCCAATTTGATCTTTTGCGTTCCCTCAATCTAGTTCGATGACTTCAGTGGCATTTGCTTTCTTTGGGGCTGGCCCGGAAGAGCTGCCTTTGTTGACTGATCCCTCGCTCTTGACTCTCTTTGACGCCAAATCCGAAGAGGTGTCACCGTCGATTAGTCTTTCGCGCTTAATTCGAACTGGATTGCCAACGCTTAACGCGTCTTTAATCTTGGTTGAAGTAGCCTCAAGGGTACATTTTGCAGTGTCCAAGGTCAAAGTGGCCCCCACGCCAAGAACAGCTTGGATCAATCCAGCAGCACCTCTGAGGCCTTCGGCCATCGACGTAATGTTACCTTGGGCTTGGTTGATACCCTCTCTCAACGCATTGTTTCCGTTGCGTAGGATTTTAATCTGCTCCCTCATGTTGATGGCATCGGCCAGAGCTTTATTCAGCTGCTCGCCATTGTCGTGTTGCTCGGAAACTTGATCGCCTACAGCAGAGTTGTTGTTGTCTTTCGTGAGGTTCTCAATGGTCAACGCCAACTGGTCACGCACGGCCTGGATGTCGGCTATTGTCTTTTGATACTCAACGGCCTCCTCTTTAAGAGCCCGCATCTCTCCGATGGCTACCTCGGCTTTTTCCTTGAGAGATTGAACTTCCAACTTGGCCGCTTTGCTTTGGGTCTGTGCAAAGCGCAGTTCTCTGTGGGTATCATCGAGCTTCTCACCCATCGAGCCATCTGGGCCCAGTTGACGGAGCCGATCGTCTAAGACCATAATTTGCTGCTCAAGATCCCCGATGCGTGCTTGAAGAAGTCCAATCTCTTCATCTTTCTCGGCTGCGTGTTCAATTGCAGAGTTGAATTGGACATTGAACGCTTCACGATTGTTCTTCTCTCCGCTATCAGCTTCTTTCTCTGCTCAAACGTGGTTCAAGGTTTGCTTGCCTGTAACTCTGCCAAATCCCCACGGAGCTGCTTATGGCGTACGCGCTCTTCCTGTAACTGGTGTACCAAATTCTCAATCTTGGCTTTGGCTGCTGAGAGCGCATCTTCGTCCTGAACACACATTTATTAGCTTGCTCATACCAATTGGGCCATGTGGAAGCTCAGATGAAATCTGAGTCGGATTTATGTCAAAGTTTCGAAGTTGAAGTGCACGCCGCGTAGAAGAGAGTGGTTAGTACATACCTCAACATCCACTTCGGAAGTATCCCCGGAACCCTCCTCGCTCGAGGCTGCCTCGCTGGCCGCGCTCGATTGTGAGATTTCAGATCCTCCATCATCTTCTTCGACTTCCGAGTCACTCGATGGTTCTGCGGGCGCTAGTCGAGTGATAGGACTGCATATTTGTTCCTCCATTTTCAGGCCGCGATGTGCTTTTATAGCTGTTGGACGTAGTGCTGCCGGTGGCTCGCCATAGGGAGCTCGAGCTTCTGTCAAAGCGATCATTGGAAAGTACTTTTCTTTGTGGTTCAAGCCGGAAAAGATTGCCTCGTGGGCTTTGAGAAGTTTTATCTGTTCAGGGCAACCACAATTGGAATTGTATTGACCTTGCGCGGGGGTTCCTTCACTTTGGGCTATGGCAATTTGTCAGATCCTATCAGAATGGGATCGTGGAGTACTTACGATATCCTAGAAGGTCGTTCTTCTTTTCTACACATGTGCTCTGTCGGTGCAGAGTGACACGGCACTCAAGTTCTAGGTTGTGTATTCTAGAAGCCAAGCTGCTTTCTTTATCTGCCCATCCAACGATAATCTCACCGGGCCCACCTAACTGTGATTCAACTTGGCGAGGTCTCTGGCTCAACTTCTCTATGACCCTAGAGCGTAGAAGTTCTTCGGAATCCATCAGGTTGTCATTCTCCGACTGTCTTTGAGTTCGTAAGGATCTGATGATCGCTCCGTAGAGATGAACGATGACATGATCGCAGGAGAAGGTTGCTGTATCAACTTTCGTATGGTCCGCCTCTGACAAAGTACATGGAAGATCGGTGTGGCTAGTGTGGAAATCCCCATGTTTGTCATTGAGGACAATGGTACGGCTTCCAGGGTACACGATCAGATCTTGCTTCCCCTTGACTCCGCTCTTTCACTCCATTGTATAATTGGCTGTGCTTGGATCCATTGCAAGTGCAGCATCTAGCAGCCGCTTCAAACTGGCAAAATAATCCGTTACTTCCCTGTCGGACTTTCTGGCGGTTTCCAGATAGTGGTGCATTTGCTCGTGAGCCGTGCGCAGGTGCTTATGATTATAAAGCCAGTTGAAAAGTCTAGCTGGGATTTGCTCTGGAACTTTCTTAATATCTTTTCGAATAATTTCTTCGCTCTATATCTTAGTTAGCTATGTTGAATGTTCGAAAGGCAAAGGACTTTTATTATACCTCGTCACCACTCTGGTTGCTATAGTAGAACGAATTATGTTCGGATGCTTCTTCTTGAAGAATATCCCAGATGCTTTGGCACATCCGCTGGGAGGCGTATATTTCGATGCCATGAACGTCCAGATATCTGTCTTTGGGGTCTCGAAGCATACCAACAATGTCTCTTAGCAGCTCTAGATTCTTTTCTTTGTCATTGTGTATAGCGGCATCGCAAAGAAGGACGATGGTTTCCGCTAGCTCCTCGTCGTTGAGGAACGTATTTCTGTCTCTATTCAAAGAAACATTAGAAATATCGTATCCATACTTCAATAGCTTTACCGTCACCGAAGTCTTGTTTGACACAGTGAGGGAGCCTTTGGATTTTTCACCGGCATTCTGATCGACTCGTTGTTTGACGAGAAGGCCCTTGACGTATATTGAGCCTCGAAGACCATTGTTAAGAAGAACACTTCCATAAGACGGTGCAACCAGCTTCTTCGGGTTATTGAGATACAGTAAGTACTTTGCGCACCCATCGAACTCAGCTCTGGTTACTTTCAGACCTGCATTATTTTTACCAGACGCAGAATAAACATTGCCAAATCTGACCGAGACATCTAGGCCTGGGCGAGCAATTGGAATGTCGGTTCCTCGTTGGTTCTCCGACTTATGCATAGTGGCAAGTCTCTTGGTGTCGGAATTGCTGACTTCGGAAGTAGAGCAGAAGAAACGGTCTACTTGCTTCCCTGTGCCAAAGATGAACCGCCACTTGTAGTCCGAGGCCACAAATTCAACTTGGAAATTCTCTCTGCACAACACCAAAGCTGCAATTTTAGCCCCTTCTCCATAGCCACCGGCAGCTTTGGAACCCTCTGGTTTGGTCGTGTGACCAATGTCCAACATTTGGCGAGGCAAAGCAGCATCGCAATTGGTAATCTCCACTATGCCTCTCTCTTCATTGAAATAAATCCAACCCAGAGGTTTTCGATATCCTTCTGAGCGACTCTGGTTCTTCCGGATAAATTGGGCGAGAAAAAAGCCGGCAGAGGTCCAGGTGTGGCAGTCAACCTGATCCCTAGTGAGGTCGTGTGAATCCAGAATGCCATCAATGCTGAGAGAGATATGATCAGCAAAGTCTTTAATTCCTACAGATCCACTTACCAGTTCTGGAAGAATTCCCGAGCTGCATATTCCTTCTTCCATTTGCCTTTGGTCTTAAGGTACGCACGGGTGAGGCCTAAGTATACTTTCTCACGCTTCAATGTATCGCGGTCTCGTTCCATTTCATCCCCAGAACTTTCAATATCCTGCGAAGCCATTCTGAAGCAGATTTTCGCTTGCTGGGGTCAACCAAAGCAAGACTCGATCGAGCTGTCGTAATAGTCTCTGACGAAGGGAGGTGTTGACGCGGGACAAGCCCTAGGTTTAAGGTAGCGGAGGTGATGTCGGAGGTAGTTTAACGTGTATTGAGACTGGTGGATTGAGGGAGGTGGTTGAGGGAGAACGCGGAATGTAGGATGGTGTGGCTGTCAATATTGAACCGGGGATCAATTCAAGGGGAAGGATTTGTCGTGTTGAGATAGACGCAGCGTGGGTTGGGATAGGATTTGCAATGTAAGGTTCATTAGAAACATAAAATCCCAAAGATCCGTGGGGTATTGGAGATCCCGGTGCTGAAGGTGCTGGCAATTGTGGTTGAATGTCGAAGATGGAGAACAATAGTCCACCTTTATATCCGTGCTCAGCTGACAACTAGCGCCAACGAGCAGCTCCAACTACTGATCTGGTGAATAGAAGCACTGCTCGTACAAGGGTAGAAGCTTTCACTTCACGAAACCAGTCGAGGAAGCAGATATGTTGGAGAATATGGATTGAATCTTGTGAGCAGGGGTGAATATCTTGATAACATGACGTGACTCTTCAAACTACAATGCTGCTACAACTGACTCATATGCTATGTGTAGCCACTGTGTAATCCAGAGGCATTCAACACGCCCACAAATGTATATACAGTCCCGGGACGAGGGGCTGAAAAGCCACGCCTCGCGTGACGAGCATCAACCAAGGCCCTTGAGGGGATATCAAATAGAAATAATGGAGCACCAAATGTAAAATCATGCAGCTTTACTCAAAGAAAGAACGGTCATTTGCTAGTACAAGTTTTCGGCATTTTTCAAGGCAGACCCAATAATCATATCCAATACACCCACCCTCTCTACAAACTGCAACTTCTCCTTTCTATCTGTTTTCGTCCAAGGTCTGAACATAATCGGGAACGATCCAACAATACACCCGAATCATTCCAATTGATCTTTCTTCAGGTGGAAAACTGTCCAGAAGTCAGACACCTCATCCGAGAACCCTATGAACTCACATCGCCAAACCTCGAGTTGCTTCCTACAGCAGTTGAATCGAACTCGACATTTCCATCACGCCTCGCCCGCTTTGTAGGCCGCTCATCCTCAGCCCCAGCATCCTCCTCTCTTCCTCGTCTGACTCCACTGCTCGAGCTCAATCGTCCTTGTATCATAGATGTCACATCTTCCAGTGTAGCCCTGATCGACATTCCGGGGTTCAAGTCCTGGACGTCCTGAACCAGGTTCAAAACATTGACCATCGTGTTTGCCATACTTGTACGGCCATCTGTTGCCTCCGTTGCTTTTGCCACCAGGATGTCATTTGCCTTCGAGAGTTCACTGATTTTGAGGTTCTCCGCTCCAGTTTCTGGGTTGTCTTCGCAGAGTTCGCCGGCCCGAAAATATGAACGACCACCCTTCGCAGCGGGTCCTGGGCCCATGCACTCTAGAGCCGAATTTGCAGTATAGGTTTTGGCATCCCTGTCTTGGAGTTATTTTGTTATTTGCTCGAGTTTGTCTCGCAGATCGTGCATTTCAGAATCACTGTCTCGTAGATCTTTCGTGGAGCTCACGAGTTTGCTTCGAAGACCTTGTAGGTCGGAATCTTTTTCTTCGAGATATTTCATTGCTCCCGTGGGAGTAGTTTGAAGCTTCAGAACGTTGGCATCTTTGCACTGGACTCCTTTTGTTGTTTTCTCAAGATTGCCCCGGATTTCCTGGATTACAGCGTCATTGGCCTGAAGAGAATTGGTAGCCTTTTCAACATCACTCCGAAGCTTGAATATTTCGGCATCCTTGGTTTGATTATTTTCTCGGAGGTGTTGGTTATTCTCATCCAGTTGTCTGTTATTCTCCTCGAGCTGATATTGTTTCAGCTTGAGTTGGCTATTATGATCTTCAAGCTGGCCACGTTCCTCCTCGGTCCGACGAAGCGCGGAAACTCCATTATCAACTCGCTGCTGAATTGTTGCAAGTGTGGTCCTTTTCTCACGCTGCAGTTTCGTAACTTGAGCTTTAAGCTCTTCAATCACACCGTCGTTTGCAAGTTCGGCTTCAGACAAGACTCTGGTCGTAAGCTGAGCTCCTTCCTGGTCGTGATCCTCAACGTTTGTATGCCGATGCGCGCGAACCTTTTGTGAAGTAGTACTGGCTAGTTGAGGTTCTGAACTCTCATCGTAAAGCTCATTCTGCTTGGACACTGCAATATCGAGCTGTTTCTCAGCCTTGTTAGAAGGGAGCTGCGGTTCGGATTGCCGCGGTGCATTTCGGCTGCTAATCTGTTGATCGTTAGTTGTACTTCGGTATACTCTTCATCCCTGGTAAGCTTTGCGTACCTCTGCTGCAGAACCTGACCCACTACGCCCTCGGGGGTGGGATCTGGTATTGACAGGAAGTAGACCCATGCCTCTCACGTCTGATGGGGATTGAGGAAGACCTTCACCAGTTTTACCAGTGCTCGCGATGTCTTCGTTGTCTGAAACACCATAGTGGTCACCGAAGTCATTCTGCTCGGGGCACTCATCCTCTGGGATTGCTCTACTCTCAGACCAGGATGGTACCGATGCTAGACTGTTGTTGATGTCTTGGAGAGGGCCTAGTGGCCGAATTTGTGGTGGAGGGATGGCGTATATACTTTGCTTTCCAGTGGCGGAAACCATCGCAAAGTATTCTTTGTTGTGATCCAACCCCTCAAAGACAACATGGCCTTGCTCGAACGAAACCTGCTTTCTCGGGCAGTCACATTCCTCTCCTATCCTCGATACAGCACCTCGCAAGTCGTTAGCGTGTTATCGCAAGGAGGGGGGGCATCGGAAAATATAAACTCACTGGAAGTCAGAAGATCTTCCTTCCTGCTTGCACAAGTGATCTCGCGGTGCAGCGTGATATGAGCTTGGCAATCCTCTTCGGGCGCTTCCCAGGCTTCAGGCTCTTGGGAAGATGTCCAACTAACCAGTAGTTCCCCCGGGATTAAGCTCTTCAGCTCCACGTTCTCGGGCATTTCAGATATATTCTTACTGGCCGCCATGAGAAGGGCATTTTGTCTGCTCCAGGGTATTTGGATTACTTCCGGAACCGACGGCTTCGCCAAGGCTTCAAGAATCCATTCATGAAGTATCTGGATCGCGTGACTACACGTGAAGTTTTCAAGGGAGGCATTCTTTTCACAGGCATCTTTGCGGCATGAAGAATCGTCCTGACGGTGACTCTTGAGAAAGTCTAGCTCTGCTGTGCTAATTTGCATAGTCCTCGCACCAATGAGTTTTGGTTCTCTTGTACCGCTGTCCCGAAAGATGATGTTGATCTCCCGTGTGACGGGATCAAGCGACATGACGGATCTCAGTACCCGTATCATGCCTGAAGCATAAGCTCCATCGCCGTGAGCGGGTGGCTCAATCTGATACATAGGAGCAGCATGGTATGGATTAGCGCGCAAGCGCTGCCGTTGGTGTTGCTCGTCGGGAGTACGTAGAGGACCGTGTCGTCGCAGTGACAGAAATGTATGTTTGTCGAGTGGAGTAGGCTCTTTTTTAAGACTGTTCACTATGAGCTCTCGCTGCTCGTTCTGCGTCACATTTATTAGTTTTGTGAATACATCACGAAGCTTGACACCAATATACCTTCTTCTCTTCTACCACCTGGTCATGTTTTTCCTCTTCTGTCTCATCGTCTTCTTCGTCGTCGTCGTTTCCGCTTACGCCTTCTCCCTCTTCCTTTTTCAAGTCACTGATTTCTTCGTCATCGTCTTCTTCCTCATAAAAGTAGAACTTCGTATTTGTCAAGTCGTTGTCTCGGAGATACTGTCGAATCTTTCTCGCAACCTCCAAACTATTTTCCGCAAAGTAAAGTTGCAGTCTCTTCGCGTCCCGCAGCATGTCATCATAGGCAACAAGAATTTTACTATCTTTCCTGATTGCATATGCCCATGTTTCTGCCACAGCAGAACTCTGATGTCCTATCACTGACAAATTTTCGCCATCTAGATCAACACCGGCAGTTATAAAATTGTATCCATATTTGAAAACGCGGGCGTCGGCTCTTCTCTCGAAAAGATAGCCGTTGATAAATATCTTGTTCGACAATTGCGGATGCCGGAGAATTGTGCCATGTTTTTGGCGCACTGGTCCCTGAAATATCAGCTCCAAGATCTGCGTTTTCCATTGCAAGAAATCTTGAACAAACAAGTCTTTACCAGCTCCACCACCGATTTGAATACATAAACCTTCCCATATCTTGAATTCTTTAGTCTGGTAGCTCTGCTTTGAGTATATTGTCTTTAGTTCTTCTTGCTTTTTCTTTTCGGCGATTTCCTTGTCCGTATATCTGTTTTTTACGAAACAACCAAGATGATCTTCACATGGGTTCCCTGTCGCGGGGATGGTCTCGAGGCACCATTCCTCAGACGATCCTTTCAGCATCACGGGGTAACCATTGCTGAGCATAGTAGCCGAGGCCGACTTGAAGGTTTCATGAATCAACGCCGGAGGGGTGGATCCAAGCCTACGACCCACCGTCATATTGTCCAGATCAACATCGTAGACAACAAACGTAATAGTACCTGTGTAATCTGAGATACAAACATACCCAAGTTCTTGGGAGTTTTCTGGATGCATTGCGTTACAGAAGGTGGTTCCCCGAACGGGTTTTTGAATGACTTTGAGGTGTTCGCGACGGATATTGTGCTTGTCTGTGATTGCATTGCGCCTATGTTAAAGTACAATTAGCCTCATCATTCAAAGCTAGTTCGCAGGTAGAGCACCGACCATATCTTGTAGAACTCTACCCACGCATGGCAAGGCTGCCAATGCGGATTGAGATAGTCCTCAGAGCGGCCGAGATGGATAACATCAGGTTGCAGCTCGTCCGGGAATCCCAAGACTGTATGGTTCGTTTCGTCGTGGTTGCCCAAACCCTCTTCGCCCAAGATTTCGTTGTGGAATATTCTTCCAGCGTCCCCAGATAGAGCTGAGATCTCCGGCGTAGTTTGGATTTCGTTTGTGGGATTCTGCGCGGGAGCCTGCGATGTAGACATCGTTTTATTTGTTGATAGCCTGGCGCGTCGTCTTTCGAAGTTGCGTTCCCATGAGCTGTTGAAATCAAAAGCAAGCAAGATTTCGTCAAGTGCAATCGTGTTATGAAGCTTCGTTTCGGGGACTAATAAATGAAGCTGCGTATTCGATGCAGGAAATTGGGGGCCGAATTTTGGACGCGTAGGTAGCCCTTCAGACAGGAGCCGTCGCACACTGTGTTCGTGCAGCTAACGTGCGACTTGGTATTCTTCGAAATGGGTCGCTCTTCGAAGATATCAGGACGATGGAGCGGCAATATGGTGTGGCCATACACGAGCCCACAAACGGTAGCGCACGTGTGATTTTCGAAATCCACGGATTCGCATTCAATACAGACCTGGAGTTTGATATTCATTCGTTCGAAGTTACCTGCCAGTTCTCCTTTGTGCATGCTGAGAATGAATTTTTCGTCGCCGTCTTTTCTTTGGAAGGCAAGCGTATGGCAAAAGGAGCCGAGTCCGAATATGCGGCATCAACTCAAAATTATTGTAACTACGAGGTGGAAAACAGCGCTCGATTTAGCCAAACAGGAATTGACATTCCAAGCCATTCAGATCCGTGGCGGCGCTATCAACAGCATCTCCCCACCACAAACCTTCATTGCCAATGGAATCTCTCTCAGCCCAAATCTGTTCCAGCATTTCCCCACCATTAACAAACATGCCATAGCCACATGAATTTTCAAACTCCTTATAGCCACGATGGTAACCGCTCAAAAACTGGCAATACTCGCGGCAAAAGTCGCGACTTCCAGCATCAAACACCTCCGATCCAGCCAGGAAGAGCGGCAGGAAGACTTGCTTTCGAATGGTGGTTTCGCTGTCGAGACAGCGGATGTGGTTCAAGGTCATGTTGGCTAGATGCAGGGCACGTGCTGAGGATTTTGCCTCGCTGTTTTGGGCGAAGGCGCGGGAGATGTAGAGCAAGATGCCGAATCTCCATGTTTCTGCAAGATGATATCGGTCGGTCTCATCAGTACTGGTCGTTGTGTTCCTAGTGCCAAGGGCTGCGCTGTTGTTCTGCCATCCTTTCACGTGTTCTATCGTTCCCTTGAGCAAGGCTCGGCGTTGAAAGTTATCTGGCAGTCCAAAGAGCTGAGTGATTCCAACCATCGAGGTAAATAGAGCGGCGGGAATACCGTTGAGATCGAAGGTAGACCATCCGTATTTTCCGGAGTTGTGAAGTGTTGGTTCCAGATATTGGATGGGGAACACCATGGCCTTACGAGAAATCATCGACACGATGGTATCCCACCTGTATCAAGTCAGCACATGTATGAGACTCGTGGAAGGTGGAGAGAGGGCTGCCTATACCACAGGAACATAGCGACTTTTGGTCTCAACGCGGGCAATTTTGAAAGAAGTCCAATTCCGCCCGCGCCTTCGAGAATGCTATAGGATCCAGCGAGATGAAGACGCCAAGGTCCAAAAGCAGATTGTGCGGCCTAATTCTGTGAGCAGATCCCGTCGAAAGCTTCGAGGGCACCTACCTCAACAGCAAGCATGATCACTACCGTGTCAAGAAGGGCAAGTGCCATCTCCATCTTACCTGCCTTTGGCAAGGTCTCACGGAAAAGGCGAAGTGCGGTGTGCTTGTGATCTAAAGTTGATACGGACAACTGATTGTCGTTGTTGAATCTTGCCATGTGTAAAGATGAGAGGGCAAGCACGGCATGCAGGAGGAATTGTGCGCTTTGGGAGCTGGTGTTACGACATCGAAATGGATTCAAGTTGATGTCGCTCGTTAAGTGGACGATGCAAAACTCTCGGTCATCTAGTTCAGAATTAGCCAGCATTCAAGATTTGACATAATGTACTCACACATCTGAAGCACTCCGCTCATTCTATCCGCGAGACTTGAGTATTTTATATTGCAAGGCAGGTAAAGCGGAGTCGAAGGTCCAGAGCTGGACCTAGTACTTGTTCCAGGGGACTCGCTTCTCCCGCATTGTAAATGTATCGACTCGTTACCATGTTCATAAGTGTGAGAAGACGCTTCTTTCTTCAGAACGAGCTGGCTCTTGTTGTCATGGATCACGTGATCTTTTACTTTTCTCTTCATCCTTGGCTTTCCAACTTTGAACTTGATCTCTTTCCCTTTCGGGATCTGCACTGAATTTTTGGGTTCTCGAGCTGCCAACGGCGGGGTTTGCGCCTCTGGACTCTCAGTCTTCACCTCGAGCTCGGTCACCACCGCAGATCTCCATTTCAGATCAATAGCATACCCCCCACACATGTCATCAGTCTCAAGACAAACCCCGCATTTAGGGAGTAGCCGATCACAAGTCTTTTCTCGTAGCACGCAAGTATGGCAATTCGTCTTTGCAAAGCTTGAAGCATTGGGCCTCCGTTTGCGGCGCGGTCGATTTGTCAACACCGCTTCATTTCCAGGTTCCATGGTGTGTCAGACGCGAAGGAGAAGACATGAGATGAAGCTTGAGCAAGCAAGGCTTAATATAAAATGAGAGGCCCAGTGGATGAGGATGACCCCTTGGCGGGAGTTCAAGAGGTCCAAGACGAACTCATATTCGAGACATCGAACGCCCGTCAGCACATCACGTGTGAGATAGATCTGAAGTCGGGAGGAATTTTAATTGATTTTTCAACTACCGTGCTGGAATTATGAAGGATTTTGTTGATGAAGATGTTCATCGGACTTAGATGAAGGCGAATGCTTGCTCAAAAAGATTCAGCACGTGACATTGCTTATATGCATTATCGAATCGGTCGAGTCCCTCCTTTCAGAAGCTCTTACTATTTTCAAACCTCATAACCTGCGAATTTTTTCAGAGTTCTTATTAATCAGACAGCAATCTGGATATTCACGGTTGGTGGAGAGAGCATAACCAAACATTATGGAACAAGGTTTCGGGAGATCTTCTTGACGGAAATGCTTGATATTTGTTTGGGCTTCAACGTACTTCGTAATAGTTTGGTGGTTCAAGTAGCATGCCCTGCCAAGCTCGCTTTACGTGTTATCTATGGCAAATGAGTATCTAAATTGGGCACATGTACAAAATCTGCAACTCTATTCCTGAACTATTGATAACAATTCCCTTGGAAGTGTCTAATGATTCTCCAAAACTGCTCAAAGTTATGAGAGCTAACTTACTCAGTATTGGAAATGCGCAACTAAACGCAGTCGATTCGTTTACAAATCGTGGTAGAACTTAAAAGTACTTGTTCCACAGAAATCCTTCCGCCGGAGACAACATGAGGATCGAGCCGAATGACCCCACAGTGAGATCGCAAGCCCTAATATCGCTAGCCAATGCTCAGGATGCGGTCGCCAATAGGTACCGGAAGCTTAAGGACTATTACCAGGATTGCATTGTGCCGCTCGGAATAAATTTCAATAAAACGACGAACGGATGATCAAGAATTATGAGGTACAGCCATGCATAAACTAATGTAAGAACGAGAATAGAATGGATACTACTTATCGCAGATCATTTCCGAGCTCTAGGAAAATAGTTCTAGAATTCTTCCATCAAATAACGAAGAAGAAATCGTCATTGGGCAATGTTGATCCATGTCACTCACGTGGCCACGTGGGAAACATGCTACAGGATGCATGGCACGATGCATGTCTAGAATATTGTGTCCCCATGTATGCTTCGGTTTAAAACCGGTTCTGAATCTCGCCATTATCAGTGTAGTGTTGGTCAGAGTCCTTGTAGTTGCAATTGCGACTAAACCTAGACAAGGCATTTATCGATCGTGTCCGTCCCACTCTACAGCCACTTACGTTTGGATATCGTCTGAATCAGTATGAAGGTCATTTGTAGGTTGAAGTGGCTGATCTAAAAATTAAGGTGCGCCACGCCATTGCAAGTGACATGTAACCAGTGGAAAAATTAGGTAGCGAGGTGTCTATTTATGGAAAACATGGTTGGGAGCTAGCCTCCGGATCGACCAAACTAGAAGTTGCACTTTTACTACGACCCGCTATCGGCTAACCGTGCCTCATCTGGGGCCCATTTTGGTTGTCTTCCTCGATGGCATACACTAATACCTTTATGGCCGTTGGATCTTTTCGTTTCTGTTGTCCTGGTTGCCACAAAATGCTCGCCCGCATCTGCTGAGGCAAGTTATCCGGTCTTGCTTCTTAAGAGCGTTGGCAAGCTGCTGTGTGGCTCTTTCCGATTCGAATCTCAAGTCAAAAACTCGAAAAGGAAAACGGTGCCCCTCTTTCGTCAATTGGATCTGTTTGCTCGCAAACGCAGACCATCGATTCACCTTCAACAGACGTCCCGGCCTCCAAGATGTCTCTCATCAATTCAATTCTCAAGGGGGCTTCGTTGCTCACAGCAGCACTCTCCCAGACATCTACGAATGGTCTGTCACTCTGGGGAACTCTTGATGCGCCGCTACTCTCATTCTTCGACACAACATTTGTAAATATCTTTCTTCTCCGCGTTTATAAAGTTCCCTTGCTAATTCTCGGCTGGGACAGTCGACAACAAGTCCTTTCGGAGCCAATGATACACTGGCGACAACTCCTCCATGGAGTGGTAGAACCAAGACTTACGACTGGACAATATCCCGTGGCTACATCGCTCCGGATGGTGTTAACAAAAGGTTCGCCGCTTCAGCTCCTACTTAGATTCATCTCACCTATTTTCATGAGACAGCCAGCCGTCTTTTCTAATACATCTCTCCGTGATCATCCTTCAAGACTGACACGATAAACCCACAGTGTCATTCTCGTCAATGGACAGTTTCCGGGTCCTCTGTTGGAGGCCAACTGGGGAGACACAATTCAAGTGACGGTCCGGAACAATATACCAGATGAAGGTACTACTGTGCACTGGCATGGTTTTCTTCAAAAGGGCACTCCTTGGATGGACGGTGTCCCTGCAGGCTCGCAATGTCCTATTGCGCCGGGAAGCACTTTTGTGTATAAATTTACAGTCAGTATATCCCTTTCGCGTTTAATATTGGTTTGCATTACCTTTTAAGTTAGAGACCGACACTGACAAGTAAATCTAGGCTGATCAGTACGGAACGGTATGCTCAACTGACCCACTAGACTCCGCATCAATCGAAGTTGAACTAACATTTGTAGTCCTGGTATCACAGTCACTATAGTTCACAGTACTCGGCTGGTCTTTTTGGGCCAATAGTCATATACGGGTATGTCATCCTTGAGGTTCTCTACCACTCTACTAAATTGTCAAAGTCCGATGCACGCAGATTATGATATAGATATTGGTCCAGTGATGCTCGTAAGTTCTTCTCCCGCACCACACTATTAACTTGATGCTCAAGTTAGTATAGCACGACTGGTATCACCCCGACTATTATGAAGTTGTCGAAAGACTTTTTGCCGTCCCCCCGGACCCGCTTGCGGCCAACAATAATCTCATAAACGGGAAAATGGACTTCAACTGCAGTCAACTCTTGGTCAACGCATCGTGTACACCGAATGCCGGCATATCGAAGTTTTCTTTTCAATCAGGAAAAACACATCGCCTACGCCTCATCAACCCCGGTTCCGAAGGAAACCAGAGATTCAGCATCGACGGTCATACTTTGACAGTCATCGCAGTTGATTTCGTGCCTGTTGAGCCGTACGACACGAAAGTTGTGTATGTTGGTGTTGGGCAGCGTACTGATGTCCTTGTTAAAGGCATTGGGAAGACTGGAGACGCATATTGGATGAGATCCAACTTCAGCCAGCTCTGTGCTTCTTCCCCAAGCCATCAGCCGTACGCAGTGGCCGGTGTTTATTACCAAGGAGCGAACACAAATGCCCGTCCAGGCACCACGGCTTACCCTTTCAATGAGACGAACTGCCTCAACGTGCGTACCCTACTCCAATGTCATGATAACCATGGGGTATCTTACTCACAATGTATAGGACCCTCTCAACACAACTACCCCAGTCGTGCCGATGACGCCGCCTTCTGGCCCTGCGGTCACACAAACCATCAACATAAACTATATAATTAACGGATCGGGAATGTTCCTGTTCACGATGGGCGGCAATTCCTTCCGTGCGGATTACAACACACCCGTCCTGCTTGTCGCAACCAACAGTTCAGCATCTCCCGCCGCCTCCAACGCCACATCTATTTACCCCACCGACTGGAATGTAAACACTTTTGGCACCAACAGCTCCGTTCGATTGATTATCACCAACAGTATCACGGTGTCTCATCCCATGCATTTCCATGGTCACAACTTCTGGATTCTGGCTGAAGGCAATGGGAACTGGGATGGCACGATCACAAATCCGTCAAATCCTATCAGGAGGGATTCGTTCCTTATGGGGGCCTCCAATGCCGTAGGGCCGGCGTATACCGTCATTGAGTATATCTCTGATAATCCGGGTGTATGGCCTTTGCACTGCCATGTCGCTGGACATTCCTCGACAGGGTTGTATATCAATATTTTGGTACGTTCCAGACTTTCATTGTAGAATGGTTCTCTTTCCCCTTAACAAAAGCTAACTGCGTGCCTTATTAGGAGCGTCCCGATCTTCTATCACAGGATCCTCAGATTCCGGGCTATTTGTCAGAGACGTGCGACCCGTGGAATAAATGGACGTCTTCGCATTTAGTTGATGAAATAGATTCGGGGGAATGATGACAACTTTACGGATGCCATAATGTATAAATATAAAAATTCACGATTACAAGTCTCGCATCTTTAGGCTGAGAGAAGACAATATTTTCTGACAATGCAGGCTTGGAACTTTGCATAGCGATTTGGGAATCTAACTTATTCAAAATGAATGCGACTTGTTCGACTCAAATGTACAGGAATTAGTTCTACCCTCCCCACCAACTTCTACTCCCGAACCACATCCACCATCTCCATCACATACGGCTCTTTAACCCACAGCCCATACGTCTTCTGCTCTACCCACGGCTTCACATACTCCTGCTCCTTCCCTTGCGGAATCTTGAAGTCAAAATTCCACAGCATGCGACCTAAAATAAGCTTCATCTCCGCGTACGCCAGGATCTGCGCAATGCACATTCTCGGTCCCACGCTGAAAGGCGTCACGATCTTGAAGTTGTCGTCTTTGAAGGTATCTTTGCTGAATTCGGGGTCGGTGTTGGTGGGTTTGTAAAGGGGGTGGTCGCTTGGGAGCCAGCGTTCGGGGATGAATTCGTTTGGGTGTGCGAAGTGGTGGTGGGAGCGGTAGGCTGCAATCTGGGGGAAGCCGACGAATGTCTGGAACAGAATTAGTTTTCATGATGCCTTAATCAAGGCTACGGGCTGTGAACTCACTCCACCTGGGTACATGTCTCCAGCGATCGTATCTCCACCGTCTGGCACAGTCCGTGGAATCGAGCACGGTACAGGAGGTGTGTATCTGAAGTTCTCCTGGAAAACCGCAGCCAAATACGGCAGGTTCTCCACGGCCTTCAAAGTGATCTCGGACTCATCCTTGAACGCACCCCGGATCTCCTTCTTCAGCTTCTCCATCTTCTCCTTGTGGATCATAAGGTTTCTCGTCGTGGACAACAAGACCGTGGAGGTAGTCTCCGAGCCAGCAATAACCAATGTTCCTGCTGTAGCTTCTATCTCCTTCATCGTAAATTCGCCCTTTTCATTGTTCTGCGAGACATACGACATGAAATCGTTGCGGTCCGTCTTCTGGCTCAAACGCTTGTGCACCCACTCCACGCTGCGGCCGAAATGGTATATGCGCTCGTTGAAGGCGGATTTCGGTATGCAGTACCAGAGGATCTTGTCGAAGAAGGGATAGAAGGTTATGCTAGCGAGTAGGCAGGAGGCTTTGAGGTGTGCGAAGAGGAAGGAGACCCAGCGGTGGTAACGGCCTTTTTCGAGACATTCGAATGATTGACCAAAAGTTAGATCACCCTGTAAAATGACTATCAGCACCAAGTTTGCAATTGAGGGGATGTGGAGATGGAGATTGGGCGCTGAGAACGTACGGTAATGTCGAATGTGGTGAAATTATACCAGTCTTTCAGATCTATACTTCCTCTCTTCCGCGCCTCGGCGATCAAGAGTCCCGTATATTTCTGCAAGAAAGGTTCTTGTGCTTTCAGAGCGCCAGGCGAAAAGGCATGGTTCAAGATCTTTCGCTGCCTAGTATGGTCGTCTTCAAAGGAGTCCAATATCGAAAAGACACCGTTTGGAGCTGGTCTGACCCATGCTGGGTTCTTGGTGAACTCTGAATGCCCTTTTCCGCGAGCGCCGTATATATCATGCAATGCTTCTCGGTCGATGAAAGAAAGCTCGTCGGGCGCAAGTCGGACAACTTTGCCATATTTATTGTGGATGGCCCATGTATCATGAACGAGGTTTCCGGTCGCGAGAGAGATGGCGTAGGGAAGACGGGAGATTCGCCAGAGGAGAGGACCTGGATACTTGGCTAGGGGATGGAAGAGAAAGTTGTAAAGTACACGGAGGACATTGTACTAGAAGAGATATCTGTTTTAGTCCTGCTTTTTCACTGGAAAGGCTGAGTGGAAGCTTACTGCTACAAGAGTGGTAGCCAGAATGAAACCAGCAGTCTTGAGATCTGGGAGTCTGAATTCGGCCATTTTGCTTAAATCTCTTCACTTCATAAATTCAAGTGGGAATGCAACTATTCAAGAAACTTCATCTCTGCGCCTCGCTCGTCGACCCCAGCCCTTGTTCTTTCCACCGAACATGGAGCAAGGCTGCAGCTGGGAAAATTTACCCCTCGCTGTTCACACTTGAATCAAACGCGTGGTGCGCGAATAGAGATTCCCGGCCGAAAGCTGTGCCCCTATCGACATCTACTAGTAAATCCGTGTAGCCGAGGGGGTTAGACTGCCCCGTTCACAAATGCAGGGTATTGATGCGCTGGAACTAATCTTAGTGGCAGCTCCGCGCGCCAGACACGCTTTCGGTCGCGCCGTTAGAACGCTTATCTTCAGAGTAAGCTTAGGCACCTTGTCGTCATGGATCAGTACGTAAATATGCGGAGTACTACTCATGCTGAGTTGTACGAAGTATGAGAAAGAAGCCGCCTCTAATGTTCTCTGGTTTTCAAAGGAGGAAGTTGCAGAAAATCTGGACTTGGTGGGTACTATCGCCATTATTGAATTTTGCCCAAATACTGACCGGCGAGTGCATCAGCACTACTTCAAAAGATATGTTTCCTAACATAGGGGCATACGATATAGCCAATCAAAAAATAGTGAAAGCACAGCAGGGAAGTATCCCTGTCTTCGGTCGTTCGCGCGGGACAAACTGATCGGCGGGTTGTCCCACGGACCCATGAGACTGATATTCAGTTTGCCGTGGCTGGCGCTCGGCGTGCCTTGCAGGGCACTCCGTACAGGAGAGCCAATGCCCTGTAGTCTAAAGGCCCACGAGGCGGGAAGCTCCGGGCAGTGTGCACTTCCCCACTGGGAAGTACATTTGAAGCTTTTTTAGGAAGTCGTTGGGCGTGAATTAACATGGACATGGATACATGTGCAGATAATTTTAGATTTACAGACAAGGAACTCAACGAACACAGCTCCCTGCATTCTTCTGGGAAAAACTTGGCTTGAAAAATCTCCTTGGGATTTCTGATTTGGGGGCCAAGATGAAAATCAATACCTGCCACCTGATTACCTCTCGTACATGCGAGATCCGATAAAGATGGCGGGGTTTGGGTGTGCAGCCTATGCAGCCCGTATGCACCCACTGAAATGTGCTGAAAGATAGCCTGTTAACCTTGGCATCGTAGCTCTCCGTACAGCACACACCCACTGTAATTACAGCGTACAATTGAGGTACGTCAAGCTATCATGCTGTTAAACTTGACCTACAGCACATCAAAATATGAAAGTATGTACGAAAGCATATATCAGACTAAAGGGTATCATTGGGGTGGCTTTCTATGTACATTTGTGAAGTTGCAAAATATCATGCATAGCTTTAGGCATACTCAGCATCCGAGTTCCTCTTCGTCCAACCACCAGATTCTTCATAATCGGACCATTCTATGGCCGTGTGTCCTAGTCATATCCAGCTCTGCGTTATCATTATTTTCTTGCTTGATGAAGCTTGCTCAAACCGCACTAAAAGTTTTCGTCTGCTGAATGGCTCCTGTCGGAAGTTCAGCAACTGGCTCGTTGCTATAAGCCGTCACAGAGCTCGTGTAATCCCCTGGATGTTTCAGTTCCAGTGAATGCTCGCTCTCTGTCTTCGTATAAGCGTTTGAGGCTTGGCGAAAGGTTGAAAATCCCGAGTTCGAGCCTTTGGTTGTAGGAGAAGATTGACTCCTCTTTGAATGGAAAAGAGATTGCAAAGATTGGCCGAAATGAGTGTCGGTGAGGATGTAGCGGAAGAGTTGAGGGCACACTAAAAGGCAAGAGCAAATGATTGCAACGTTCAACTCAACGGAACTAGAATAGAAGTTAGTGTTGTTGAGCGATGGCCATGGCATCTTCGTTACTCACATCCATACGGCTTCATACATGACGTCCCAGGTTTGATCTGTGTCTGCATCCTTCAATTTCTGGGCAATCTCAACTTCACGCGCAATGGTACAGCCGACAGTGCTACAAGAAGTTAGTTTGTGTTCCTTGCCGCATGGGAGGTGGGATCACTGACAAGGAAGCAACCGCGAATAGTCCTACAAGAGCCAACTTGCGTCCTCTGTTGAGCTGGAGCTTATACAGCATCGGCATGGGTAGGATCAAAATTATGACATCGGTCAATAAGTTGAGTGCTCCAATTGCAAGGTCGGTAACATATCCATCGAGGCATTTCAAAGTCTCGCCTTTGGGGATCGGGAGACCGTAGGTTCCTGCGAGAGGAGAACACCAGAAGATGTTGACCAGTGTAGCAGCCGTCAGGTAGCCAACATTTAGAGCGATCACAGAATAGCAAGCCCATCGGAACCTCTTGCTGGTTCCGAATATAAAGTTATAGTACATCAAAATAGAGACTTTAACGCAGAGCATTCCGGGGGGCCACATGATATCGGCAATTCTATGGAGCTGAGAAATTGTCAGAACTGCTGCTGAGAGATTACCATTTTGGAATAACTCACCAGCCAAAGCTGCCTTGGCAGTGAGCGCAAATCCCAAACATGGTGCGCTATTCCGTAATGATCGATGTCTTTTCAAACTTGAGTAAGCCTTCGCTTCAGTGAAAGTATATGTTGAATAGCACTCACCGACAATAAAGCATGTTGTCCGCGCAATAGCAAATGCCTGCTTGAAAGTCAGTGGGCTTGTCGCATAAGCTCCGACCATCCTGATTTCTTACCAGTGCGAGAACAACGAGAGCTAGGTGGATATAAGCAGCCGCCTTGATAGAATGCATTCGGGGTTCTCACCATCATCCCATCCCAATCTCCTGCCAGTCATCCATATTTTCGTCGCGATTCGCAGTCCAACACAAATAAATGCGACCACTAGCGTTGTCAAGGTCCCTGCCATATACATCCCTCCATTGCTCGCTGGATTGTCGAAGTTCGCTGTGACTCCAGGCGGTGGAGAAGCTACTATCACGCCTTCTCTGGCAACCAAATTTATGAAATCCATCTTGAATATGAGAATATTTGACAATAACCGTCGAGGGGTAGAATCGCGACTGTTGGTAAATTGGATCTCGAACGGCCGGACATGCGGGATGGGACGGTCTTTCAATGTTACTTCGTCTCCACACTTGTGGCACTGCACGCACCGAGACGGCGTCGATTGAAGCTACATTGCCTGCCTGAAACCTTATCGGAGCGAGCCAACCAATTGACCTGTAGAACGAGCCCATGGAGACTAGAGGCTGTGTAGGGCTAGTTCCCTCGCGCCAACGCTTAAACCGTCAGCGGAGAACCTCCAGATGGGTACCTCTACCCCACCCGATAAAATAATGCCCTCCAGATAACGGAAGAACTCTAATGATCCTCATCTCGGTTGAAAAAGTTTAATGCATGGTCAATGCATAAGGTCTGATCTTATGATCATTTGGACAGTTTCAAGCGGGGTTCACTTTGTATGGCTTCAACTTGAGGGTTTCCTTCCCAGAGTTCTGCCATTTTGACTGCAAACTAGTTGATCATCTTGCCATGTGCTGCTCAGTTTAGAAAAGATCGGCTCGGATTGCCGGCTAAATGTCTAAAAATTGACACAGTGGGTAACACCACTTATGTACTTCTGCACCCTGGACTAGATCAGTTTCTTTAAATGGAAAGGCCGCTGCGTACAAAGGCCATTGTTAGCTCTGACCGTAGCATTGCAGGGCTTGGCACACGGTCAAGTGGTGCTGTCAGCCTGTCATGTCGGCGTACGAGGACTCGAAGCCAAAAGATCGATCGCGGTGAGTTAGATCCTGGTGATCTCAACAGTCACGGAGCTAACATTTCATACACGTGGGAAATACAAGCACGGTCCTCTCTCACGATTCAGACTTTAATAGATAGTCTAAAATAGGTATTTGGCTCTAATGGTGGCAAAATTCTATTCTTGCGGTGAGCTGGCCCAAAGCGTTCTGGTATCGTCCCAGCGCCTGAACTCCTGCATGTGAAACCCAAACGCCCAATAAATCTCTAAGCCGAGTTATAACCCTAAATAATCTGAGGCACTGCTCTTTCCTTCATCAATATACGCGCAGTCGGATCTGGGAAACAGTACTCGTGTGCAAGTAGGTTCTTTGGGCGCGACTCTCCTGGTAGAAATTTGAAGTCGTACCTCAGAATGAGTTGAGCAATGAGAATCTTGATGGTGTGGGATGCAAAGAATCGTCCAGGGCAGGAGTAGCGACCATGTCCGAAGTGCATAGTGTTCTTATCAGTCATTGCAAACTGGTGAAGGTTGCTCTGGCCTGGTTTCTGTCGTTCTCGGTAATGTCTGAAGCCATCAAACATCTCGGGATTTGGCTCGACCGATTCCAGGGCAATCGGTACAACCGGTATGACCAAATGGACCCCTTTCGGTAGCGTGACTCCATCTGATAGCGTGATTGGTTCCATTACTGCACGCTTGAAGCCGACTTTGAGAGGAATCATGATTAGAGCTGGAGATTCAGTTTCGGCGGAGAACTTACTTAGACTTGGACCATTGAGTCTCTGGGATTCTTTCATAAAACTGTCAAGCTTCCGCATCTTCGTGAGCGTTGTCTTTTTCCATCCACCATCTTGTGCAACCGCTTGTGTGATTTCTTCCCGAAGTGGCTCGAGATATTCCGGATGCGCAATCAAATCGTACAGAACTTGGGTTGCGGTCATGGAAGTTGTATGGACCGACGCCAAAGCCAAAACAAGAAGTCTGTGAACCAGTTCCCCAGGCTGCCCATCACGCTCATTCCACGCCTCGTCCATCAACCACTGCAAAAAATCGTTTGGCTTTTGGTATGTCGGGTCGCCCAAAGCTTCCATCTGCCTCCGCTCCTCGACAATCGGCACAATAAGCTTCTGTGCAATGCGAAGATTGTTGGACACTGCCCAGGTTGCTGGCATGATGTAGGAAGAAAGTCGTTTCAAGAAGCCTGGAATGACCCGCATCTGGATTGCGACACGGAAAAC
The DNA here is from genome assembly GCA_007825345.1 of Lachnellula suecica. Lineage (NCBI taxonomy): Eukaryota > Fungi > Ascomycota > Leotiomycetes > Helotiales > Lachnaceae > Lachnellula > Lachnellula suecica. The sequence goes on from QGMK01000226.1 coordinate 27,222, forward strand.
GTTCTCCGGGAAGTTGCGTTGCACTTCCATCCATTCTTTGTTTCGACATAGTGGTTCGACTGAAATGCGTGCGAAGTCGTGGACGACGAGCTTAACGACGGTATCGAATCCCAATACCGACACCCACTGGTCTTGTTCCAGCAGAGTTAGTTTAATAACCAAAAGATTCACAACGGTGAGTGTTTTACCTTTGCACGGAGGAATTTCTTGAGAAATTCCCCATTTGATTTCATCGCAAATCAAAGGAACAAAGAGGCCCAGCTTAGGTGTTAACCTGGTGTGAATTGCATGGGTGTGCAAGTTCCCCCTCAGCAGAATATCTATGGTATTGTAGTTTCCCTGGAAGTTCTGGAAGTAGAGAATACATGTCAGCACCACCAAAAGTAATTCGGACTGGTGAGAATGACAAACTACTGACCTCGATATTTGCTACCATAGAACTGAGTCGTTCTTCCGGAATAGCGCGAAGTTCATTGACATACTTATTAGGAACGACTAGCATGTCGTTCCCGTTGATCTTGAAGAATTGGTCCTTGTACTGCGGGGTTCAGCAACTAGCTTGGCAACTAAGACTGGCTTTGGGAAATACCTTAGCATAACCTTCCTGCAAAAGTCCCATCGCATTCGTGAGATACTGAATTCTTGCTGGATAGGCCCATCTTAACCCAACTATCGGAGCATCTACGGCTGCATTTCCTGTAGGTATGAGAATGGACTTGAGCCAAACACCTGAAAATATGGTGAGAATACACAAAAGCCATAATTGCAACGAAGTATAGATGTGAGGCTGGGGTTCCAGCGGGGAAGAAGAGATGCCCACGAACGACGCATTGAAATCCATCTTGAGATAGTATGAGCTCCAACACCGAACACTTTCTGGAGAGGAGCTGATGTTTGAAGGACAAACGTTCACCGGAAAGTTTTGAGCTTGCTATCGAGGTTGCTATCGAGTGGGGAGCTGGAATCGGCTTACGATTGCCAATTTCATGTCGCCCTATGGAGCTCGATTCATGGAATTGCTTTGATCCCTGGAGTTCTCCACTTGGAAAACAATCAGCCCGCGCCCAGCAGACCGTTGGCGGGAAACGTAGGTGGCTTCTGCGGAGATGCGGCACAGTTGAACCCCTGCCATTGCATTTTCGGCCCCGTGTCAGCAAGATCCACTTGGTCAACTACCGATTATCTAGTACTTCGGAGTAACTCGAAAAAGAAGGCATCGCGAGGTGCTGTCGTACTTCCTACCAATGAGAATTGTAAGTCTAGATGCATTTAGTGAAAGAGCTAAGAGACCCATAGTTCCAAGGCTACAGTGACCATTTGATAAAGACACCCATCACATGAAACGACCGCTACCAACGGTCATCCCTGATAAGGTCGGCGATTAGCCCCGGGCACTGGCCCATTTCGTGTTCCAATACCGCAGAATTGCCGGGAAGCACCAAGCGCCGGGAGCTGAACACGAGGAACACCAAAAGTACCGTACGGCGCAGTGAACTTAATCTTGGCCTAAATTACTATATTCGATCATGCTTTCAGGATAATGTATATTGGTTTCCAAGTTATCAACTATTAAAACTTGAAGGGTATCTGACCAATAGCTTTGCAGAACTTCGAAAGTGTTATGGTAGTGCTGATTGAATTAAAATTCACTGCTGATCTCTCATGTGAAATCAGGGTGCAGTGGGGCTAGGCAAATATCAGGGGCACACCACATTGCGCGCATGATTTGCCAGAAGTACGAGAAAGCATCCAGCTTGTCGCCGTAGCTGTCGCGAATTCAATCCAATATTTGGTTGTGAAATTCATTGAAAATATACGCATGTGATTATGGAGAACCGCAGACATGCCGGGCTTGGTGAGATGCTCAAACTCCAAACAATAGACCGACAAACGCTTGACTCTCGAGATGGATCGATGCAGGACGCAGCTGTTTCGGGGCCAAGTCCTCAAGATGAGGAGCGGGCGATATTGTCTAGCAGTAAGGGAGGGAAGAGTGAGAAAGATGAGGCTATTCAGCAGCCAACAAGTGCACCAGAAAAGCAACGTAAAATACATGGCATCAGGGTACGCCTCAAGTTTCATCGTTCCAACTGAATGATTTTGACGCTTCCTCTTAATCTTGATCATGACTGATTGCCTACTCGCAGTGGATCTTGATAGTCCTAGCCATAATGTCAAACCTATGTTTCTACGCCATCGACAACACAATCGTGGCAGTAATCCAACCAGTAAGTCTAGTACCTTCATCGGGCACACTACACTTTATGCTCATGAACCTCAGGTTATTGTTCGAGAATTCGGAGACGTTCAGAATTTTCCATGGATCTCAGTTGGGTGAGTTAAAATGACCCATCAGTTGACACATGTTGTGTTGCTTACTATAATTTATAGATTTCTCATGGCGGGGACTGCGACAGCTCTCATCAACGGAAAGCTGTTTGGGGCGTTTAATGCTAAAACGCTTTACATCGCTGTAAGCAAGCTGGGTTATAGTATTGTCAAATACAAAGCACAGCTGACGTCCGAAGTTCTCTTTGTTATTCCTAGTTGGCTCCATTATTTGCGGCGCTGCCCCAAACCTGACGGCGTTAATATTCGGCCGAGTCATTGGTGGACTTGGGGTAAGTTTTTCCCCTCAGATACTGACTTCAAACTCCACGAGACTGATTCGTCAAAGGGAACGGGGATGTACCTCGGGGCTCTCACGCTCATATCAGTCAACACCAGCCCAAAGGAGACAACAGAGTATATGGGATATCTGTAAGTGCACAGTTTATTGAGTAGCCAGTTTCTTACAATACCAGGGCTCTCGTATGGGGCTTCGGCTCAGTCATTGGGCCCTTAATAGGAGGTGCGTTCACAGACAGTAGCGCAACATGGCGATGGGTACGTCTCCACCTCCTTGGCCCAGAAGTTTCTCACATTCCAGCAGGGATTCTACATCAACGCCCCCGTAATCGGAATATTCCTCCCAGTCTACTTCTTCATCATACCATCCTACAATCCGCGCCCCAACGAAGCTTTCATGTCCAAGATCCGGCAGATCGACTGGCTGGGAGGTATTCTGAGCTGCGGCGCCTTTGTGACGGGTATCATTGCCATCAGTTTTGGCGGTACTATGTACGCTTGGGGCAGTGCTCAGATCATTGCGCTTTTCGTTATTTCAGGCGTGCTTTTCATCGTGCTTGTTCTCCAGCAACATTTTGAAATTAATACCACGCTGGCGCTGAGAGTCCTCCCATTGCATTTATTCAAGACTAAAGACATGGTCATATGCTTCATCTGCCAAGGTAACAATACCACCTTATTCTGACCCTGAACTTTCTGATCAGACTCGTCTTTAGTTGCCGTTGCTCTCGTTGTTCCGGTTCCTCTTTACTATATCCCAGTCTTCTTCCAACTGGCCAAGGTACGTTTCCCAGCACCGGCGACGTTACTCACTTGACGGTGAAAGTCTAATTGGAATTCAGGGAGACACCGCCATCCAAGCAGGAATCAAGACTTTACCTCTGATTTGTTTTTGGGTCACATCAAGCGCGATCCGTGGGCGTTTGATGGGGAAACTGGGCTGGTATCAGCCGTGGTATGTTGTCGGAAGCATATTCAACATCCTGGCTGGTGTTTTTCTCTGTAAGCCTTTACGCCTTCCTTTCAGGGGTTTCTGAAAGATCTGCTTACTGGGGTCTTTAGCACGAATCACAATCTCAACTTCAGACTCGGTGATATACGGTCTTCAGATCCTCTCAGGCATTGGAACAGGATGTTTCGGCCAAGCAGGATTTGCGGTCGCACAACGCCTGGTACCACCAGCAGACATTCATCGCGCCATCTCTCTTATGCTAATAGGTTTGCACAAAAACAACCCCGCCTTCTCCACAAGCTTGCTGACACGCACCTTCAGCGCAATTAAGTGGCACAACGATCGGCCTTGCACTCGCAGGAGCCATCTTCCAGAACGTCTCTCTACCCCGCGTTCGAGAAATCGTGCCTTCGTTTACTGCTTCTCAGCTGAGTGAGCTGATCACGCAAGTTAGTTCTAATAGCTCGAGCTTTGACTTGAGCGGCTCTCAGAAGGATCGCGTGTTGGGGATTATTGTCGATGCTTCGGCTGACACGTATGTTGACGGATTTAAGGAGACCTTTATGGGTTGAGCTAACTTGAGTAGATACATCCTAATCTATGCAGCCGCAGCTGTGTCGCTTGTGTGTTCACTTTTCTTCACGGTGAGTGATGGCGACTTCTCGTGACTGGTTTATACATTAATACCTACTGACTATCGATCTCCTTGAAGCCTAAGAAGCTATGGTGAAAGCCCTCGAACCATTAACTTTCCCAGTTCGAGCATCAAACTCGTCTCTTTAGAACGATCTTCTGCGCAAAGTCGATCTGATTCTTCTCGCCCATCACCGTATTCGGCGGCCTCTCCGTCTGCCCATCCGGGTACGCAATCTCAAACTCAAGTAAAAGCACCATAAGCAACAATTTAATCTGCGCACTAGCCCAAAACCTTCCTGGGCAAGCAAACTTCCCTACTCCCCACGAAGGATTCTGGGAACTCAGGGAAGCGAATTGGTGCTGTTCCTCCTGGCCCTTGAGCTGGCGCTGGTGCCAGAAGCGTAGCGGGTCGAAGGTGTTGGGTTCGGGGTAGAGTTCTGGGTCTTTGTTGATGAGGTAGTGCGTCATGGAGATGTAGGTGTTCTTGGGGAGCTTGACGCCGTTGGAGAGCGTGACGGGGACGGCTAGTTGGCGGTTGAAGGTCACTGTGTTTGGTGTCAGTATATGTATCAAGAAGGCTGTGGGAAGGGATCTTACTTAATCCTAAGGTGTTGAGACGATGCGATTCTTTCATGAAACTATCCGTCTTTTTCAGACTTGAAAGTGTAGCAAGCTTGATCCCATCGTGCTCTTTAATCGCAGCAAGCATTTCCTCCCTGAGCATTGCCATATCATCTGGCCGCGCACACAAATCCAAGATCACGTTCGTAGCAGTCTCAGCTGTGGTGTGGATTGCGGCAGCGTTCAGGAAGAGCATCCGGGTGACGAGTTTGTCGATTTCTGCATCACGTCCCTTGGCTGATTCAACAAGCCATTGAACCATATCGGGGTTATCCTTACTAGTTTCCGAGTTCCGAGCAGCTACCAAGGGTTCTAGAAGTCTTTTGGCTACCCCAAAGCGTTTGCGGATCTGATGGTAGGATGGAAGGAATGGCGCCACGATGGCATGCAGAAATTGGTAATGGGTTTTGAGTTCCGCTGTGACTTTCGCAACGCTGTTTTGTCAGCTACTTTTCGTTAGAAAAAATACGGGAAGCATACTCCATGGTGTATCCAGTTGCTGTTGCGAGCCACTCGGGGTCTCTGCAAAGCTCCGGCCCGACGAATGCTCGAGCTGTGGCACTCGATATGAGTTCGATGGCCAGGGGGAAAGGAGACTGTTCGTAAGCCCCTGATTTCTGGTCAGCTACCAACATCGGCTTCACGATTTTCACATATTTCCCAGAATCAACTGACCATCTTCGCTTTTGAGGCCATCGAGTTTCTTATTCAAAGCAAATAGGAGCTCATCATAAGCCGGCTGAGCAAGACGTCCTTCAAAAGTTAGCATCAAGATACTGAAATACATGGGCCAATGATTGAATACCAATATTCTGCGACAACTGACTAGCGCAAACAATAAACTGCAAATCACTCTCCTCCGCAATATCAAACCCAGTGTAAGGCCCCGCATGCCTAACCGAGGCCGTAAGACGCAGCTGTTTCCTGGACAGAACACTGAAATCCTTCATGAACTTGGGCGACACAATCACGCGGTCCATATCGGTAGTCCATAGCGAATAGACGGAATCTTTATACTGTTTGTTCATCAGCCTCAATGAATCGCGAAGAGAATGGGTTCGAAAAATATTTACACAAGAATACCCCTCTTCGATCAACTCGAGACTGTGCTTGAAGAAATGCCCCGAGGATGTATTTCCTAAGAGGCCCGGTTTCTGACCAACTCGCGGAATGTTTGGTGCTCTTCCAGGTAATATTCCAGCTTGGATTAAAAGCACGAGTGAGGACAGCACAACGGCCGCGATCCCCGCAAACAGCAGGTTTCCATTGGAGTCAGCCATCGCGATGGACTTTGGGAAACAGCTGAAAGGAGAGGCTGAAATAATTGTATGGAGTAGTTCACGGAATGGCGTTCTTAGTGCAACGTGCTGCAGCCTGTCCGATGTTACTGCAGCGTTGAATTAGCAAAAGTGAAGGTGGTTTTAAGGGGGCTGGTGGGCTGTGGAGATATGCT
>QGMK01000227.1:0-33510 GCA_007825345.1 Lachnellula suecica
CCATTACTCTCCCTCCTGCCCCTCGCAGCATCAACTCTCCTCCCCTCTTCCCCCCAGCACATCCTCTCCAACCCCCCTCCACCTCAACGGGCTTCAAAATCCCCACCTCCTACGAATCCGCAGTCCAGGCCCGTCGAATTCTCGCTCTCACACCTTTGGGAACCCTCAGCACCGTCTTCCCAACCCACTCCTCCTCCAAAACGCCCCCAGGTCTAGCCGGCATGCCCATAGGCCTCATGGACTACATCGCCGACTGCGAGAGCTCCGGCAACCCAACAATCCTAGCAATCAACATCGCCACCTCCTTCCGCAACGTCGCCGCCGGCTCCAACATCACGCTGTCCCTGCAGTGGACGCCGCCGTACCCGCCCAAGAAGCGCATCGGTGCCGCCAAGGAAGCAGTGCCGTACTCAGCTGCGAACCTGCCGCGCTTCTCGCTGCTGGGCTATTTGGAGAAGATTGCGGATGAGGAGGTGGAGGCGAAGGCGTTGGGGAAGTGCTTTACGGATGCGCATCCGGATGCCAAGTACTGGCTGCCGGGCAACTCGATACATGAGAGCGAGTGGGTGCGGTTGGTGGTCACATCTGTGTACTGGATTGGCGGGTTTGGGGATCGGGCGTATATTGGTTGGATCCCGATTGAGGAGTGGAGGAACGTCACAAAGGGGGAGTGGGAGGATGTGCAGTTGCCAGGGGAGAAGCGGGGTTGGAAGGAGTGGGCGGTTGAGACTTTGGGACAGTGGGAGCTGTAGATAGCTATGTTTACGGATTAGTTATGAATACACGGGTTATGAATCTATTATATTAATCTTTCGTATGAAAGGTATTACTCTGCATCATCCTGATTTCGTTTGTGGCAGAAGCCTAAGAGCTCCTTTCGGAGCCAAGTTCAGGTATCTGCAGAGTCCTACGCAATGCCCTCAAAGGGAAAAAAATGCAATCAATACAAACCACACCATATCCAATGCACCGAACGCCGCTGACGGATCCAACGCCACTCTAATGCCTCCCAAAACGCCTTCAATGACAGGAAACACTAGAAACCCTATACCTTTTGCTTAACCTTCTTCGACGGCGGCGAAATCTTCGTTGAGCTCGCTCGCTTCGAAGACGAGGCATTCTTAGGCTTAGCCTCATCTTCGCTCTTGACGCCAGCGGGACTGCTTTCTGGCTTCGCAGCCCTCTTTGAGCGTTTAGAGGGCGTAGAGTTATTTGACTTGCTTTTACCTTCACATGTCTTAGCTTTGCTGCTTGAAGGAGTAACTGCGGGCTTTGATTTGCTTGGAGTCTTCTTGCTTTTGGCACCGTTGATTTTGGCTGTGGATCTCGAGCCCTTGTCTTGTGCAGTCACATCTTCGGCGGCCAGAGCAGGTGCTGAAATGCCGGAGAGTGCGTCTTCAGCAAAGGGATTCTCGGGAGAGTCTCCAGCGGAAGTGACAGATGAAGACGCAGCTTCGACTTCAGCCCCCGACTCAGACGCAGCTGTGCTCCCACTGGCCTCTCCCGACGGAGCAATGCTAGCATACGGAGAAGTGTAATCTCCAGCCTGGGCAGCAGCTTCGTCGGCGGGCTGGCCATTCGCTGGAAGTGGAAGATTTGCCATCTCGTCTGTCACGAACTCCCAGACTGTAACCCAGCACTGTGCGTTCACTCGCAAATCCTTGTGGTTCTGACGGAGGTAGTACCGCATGGCCTTTACGCCGTCCAGAAGCTCCAGATCGGTGCGCGTCTCCATGTGGACCGATACTAAAATGGCGGTGCCGATCAGCTCCAGCGGAGAGAAAGTGCGGACGTGTTCGACGCCTGGAGCTCGTAAGAAGTCGGGGGCTGGGTCGAAGACGGAGTTGGTGTTGATCTTGAAACGAGTGGCTGTGATTTGGGTTGATGAGAGCTTCACTAGATTCTCGTAGCGGTCGAAGATGGCCTTGAATTTGAGCTTAAGAGCATCTTCAATGGGTGCTTTGTCGTCCAGGACTTTAAGCAAGGCTTGGGGGCTGGCTTGCAGGGTGGGAGCAGAAGATCTCTTTCTTTTGCCTGACATGACCTCTTGGATCATTGTGAAGATTGTCAAGACTAGCCGGAAGCCAGAGGCACGGTTCTGCTTTGACACTTTTTATAACTTTAGCTTAACAGTTGGGGATCAAAGTGGTAGTTATACTTACAACCCACAATCAGAGTATAGTCATCTTCATATTGCTTGGTGAAATTAGCCCATTCGGTAGACATGGCTCGCATCTTCTCAGCCGGAGTAAGTGCAATTCCTCGTTGCACGAGCTGGAACATGGTCTCCTCAGTCTCTAATGTCAGTTCATCGTATTCGTAGCAGCAAAAAGCTGCCTTAGTAAAAAATTCTTTTACTGCCCTTGGCAGGATATTGTGGTTACTGAACGTCTCCTTATCATTGACGTATGGGTGGCAGAAGTACCTAGAAAGATTGCCACAGTATTAGACAAAGTCAGAATAACAAGGACCGCATCTACATACCACTTCTTTTGGGGAGAGTTGGAGTCGAAGAAACCGATTTGGCCTTTCATGAATTTGTGAACGGAAGTTAGACGCTGCTTTCCATCAACACAGATACGAGTATAATTAACCTCCTTCTGGCCATTCTTGTTGACAATGCGGGTCTTGACGTTGAAAATTATAGGAGGGATGAAATAGCCCACTATTGTTACATCAGTCAGCTGCTGAGACCCTCGGGGTGGAGATATGTTCTTACTCAAGATTGATGTGATTAATAGAGAAGCACGGCCTTCGTCCCAAACTACCTCTCGTTGGTAATCAGGATCCAAAATAATGTGGCCGCTGTCAATACAGTCTATCTCAATCAGTAAGCAACGGAGTAATCTGAGATCGGAATTGCTTACCGAAAAGTGATTTTAGTGGTCGGGTGACAATCATGGGCTTAGGAATTTGCGGAATTTTAAAGTCTTGCGTGGGTGTCAATAACAGACATGCTGTATTGAAGTCTTGCCAACTAACCTTCGCACACAAAGTGATCCACCCCGTCTATCTCAGCAATACCCTCATATGTCAGATCGACAACTTCTGGCGCATCCACATCCTCAAACATATCACCCTGTCCGGCATCGGGCAGATTAACGTCGACTTTGGCCTCGTCGTGCTCCTCCTTCTTGAATATGGCAGGCGCTGAAGCTGTGCCGTTCGCGGCTGGCTTCTGCTCTGCACTTGGCTCGGGGTCGTCTTTTATATATATTGGTTCGGGCTTGGGAGGAACAATCTCCGGAGAAACCTGGGTGGTCATCGTTCTTGCATGAGTCGATGTGAGCTTGATGGAGATTTGCCTGAGAGTTGTTAGAAGTTGCATGTATATTTCAAAAGGACAAAATAGCAATAACTTTGCTGAAATACAGGAAATTCAGAGAGAGGAAGGCACGGGAAACTAGAAGCCACTCATAGTGCCATATATGAGACAGAAGCTGAGCAAACAGAGAGTCGCCTGGCAGTACTTGAAAATTCCAACGCAAGCGCCTAAATTTGTTTAGCTACCTCTGCAGAGTCAAGAATTGAATCTGGACTATTCAGATATCTGAATTGCGTCTGGACGAGAGGCAAATTATGAGGAACCATGAAGCATGCGCAGGCAATAAGCAAATTAAAAAGTGAAGTACGTAGCACGAAAACGGGTTCATCTTTACTAATCCAACTCAGCAAAGTTTTCAGTAAAACATGAAAAGCCAGACAGTAGGGTCCATAGGGGACGAAGTTGCGACTGGCAACACTGTAGAAAACCCGCACAAACAGCTTGGCCTAGCGGAATGCTATATTTCCATATCAAAGCCAAGATTCAAGAAATGAAATCCAAGCAAATCAAGCCGCGTTGTAATTCCAAAACAACCGCGCCCAAGCGCGCAAATATCAAAACGCGAGATCGGGCAAATCGGAGATGTGGTTGGTCAGTGCTCACCTAAGGATCCGGGAAGCCGCAGCTCAAAACTGCAATAACTCGGCTTGCAGAGACCGGCAGTCAGATTAGTCTGTTAAAAAACGCGTCTTGAACAAGGTGGTGGTGTTGGTATAAAAGGTAGTGATGGTTGCATGTTGGAAAATCCGCGTCGGGAAGGAACGTGGGAGGGGTCATCAGCTGACCAGGTGGGGCGTGTGCCCCGCTCTTTTGGCCCCCACACCACACTTGGGACGGCGGGTACCTACTTAAGCATCTTTTATTTGACGCTGTGTTAGGAAGTAAAGTTGTGGGTTTTGATAGGAGTGTAGCTCATTAATCCTTGACGTTTATTTCACTTTTTGACTTGGTGATGTAAGTCATATTTCCTGATATTATAACAGTAAACATTGCTCGGAAAAGTTTTCATAGAAAAGGCTAGATAAAGTTAATGATGCTTCATTAGTTGGTGTTCGACCAGAAATTTATTCTGCTATGGAGAGTTTGGTTGCCAATTTATGCTCTAGGATTTTATTAGCAACAAATCTTAACTGGTTCTCATTATTATATAGAATTGGTCGATGATATCCTCAAACTTTTGGTTCAAAACATCACACCGACCCGAATTGAGAAAATCAAATGAGAGCAAAACTTGTGACTTTTGGAATGCCTGTAGATTGATTGGGTCATGTTATATCACTTGCTTTAGAGCGACAGTTTTCATGAATAGTAAGAGTTGAAACCAACCAAGGTAGCCATTTTCCGTTGCTATGAGACTCCAAATGACAATTCGTATATAATATTTGACCACTTACTCCTAAACACCATCTTGGGATCCTTCTATTGGGTATCATCAACCGTTGTAGTCCGCCATGCCATCCACCAAAACTTTTTTCAGCACAACAGCAGCCCTTCCAGCCTCGCCAGCCTCCTTTCTCGCATTTTCCATCCCCACTTCCACCGGAGCCTGAAAGCGTTTCTGAAAGACCATTTGACGATCCTCCCTATCAATATACATCTCTCCTTCCTCATCTCTCGAGGATCCGAACAAGTTTAAGTGCGCGAAAGCATTCGACCTCGTCGGAATCATATGTCTCTCCACATCAACCAGCGGGTACAACCCCGCATTGGCAGTCACAGAAGCCTCTGCTTCCGATTCAACCAGCCCAGCCTTCAAGAACTGTGATAAGACAAGCATCTGTCGAGGGAAGGATTTTCCAGCCTTTCCAAAAGAAGCCTTGCTAGCGGACGTCCATTTCGAGGAGCCGCTCGTGACTGCCCACCCCATCATCGACATAAAGCTCTTCAAAGTCTTGACCCATCCCCCTGGACAAGTTACAATGTCTTCTTTGGCGACTTCCAAGAGCCATTCTAGAACGGCGAGAGCGTCAACTCGGATTTCTGCTGCGAGGTGCGTCATTCCTGCTCTCGTATAAAGCAGAGCTTGCTCGGCGCGGTCACCGACGTCAGCTGGCGGTAAGAGGCGCAGGAATTTGAGGAGTTGGGTCCGAACTGAAGCCGAGCCGTCTAGGATTAGGGGAAGTAGTTTGGGTAGAAGGATGGCTGTGGGGAGAGGGAGGGGGTCGTTGACTGGTTGGGAGGAAAGTTGGGTCGTGAGATAAGAGAGAGCATCTCGTCTTTGAGTGTCTGATTTTGAGGATGAGGCGAGTGAGAGGTAGTGGGCGAATTGTGAAGAAGATGATGGTGCTGCGGTTGTGAGAGACTGCTGGTTGACGACGATTGCTATATGTAGTGAGCTTCTGAGATCATGTGATGGATGGCTTTTTGTTCAAAGAGATGAAGATCATAAGGATTCGTTCCTTCGAAGTTTCGGACCCAAGCGGTACACATAAATAGTGTTACTTACACTTGGCTTTGAAACTGGTGTCTGTAAAATTGTCTGCCTTCGCTTTGGTTTTGCCGACCTTAAGCTTCGGTTTCTGTGGAAGCAGGTTAGCCTGGTCAAAATTTGAGGATGAAATGATCTTACTTTAAAGTCTTTGCGCTTTTCCTTTTTCTTACGAGCACTTGAGCCCATTGTATGGCGATTTGCAGGAGATTCCTGGTAAGGAAGTGGTTGTCTGCGGCTTAAATTTAAATATCAAACCCAACTTTTTCTTCGGGCTTGGTGGGCCGAGAATTGATCCGGGCACTAGCGCTCTCCTCCCTAAGATTTAGGCGGTGACCCCCTGAAGCGCGGGGTTGCCTCGCGAACTTGGGGGAGCTTCAGAATCCGCACCTGCGGCAGTTCCTCACAACGCCAGATTTTATCTAAGATTCGGTATCCGCCAGACCAAATACTATTCAGCAGTATCGGATAACTTTCTAGCGTACGGATTCTTCAAAATGGACATCCGGAACGAGGAATCCGAAAATGTAAGCCTCTTTCTGCCACCTGTCAGGATAGTCTAATTGTTGACACAAAAGAAGAGCAATGCGCCCCCTTCCCACGTCTCCGAAACTATGGCGCGTTTGGCAGCAAAAGCTGGTGTGAAGGCGACTATGGTTCTTGATCGATCTCTCAATACCGTCCTGCGAACCAGTGGATCCTTCTCATCCTTTCGCTCTCTCGACAACCCTCGAAGCGCTGTGCCTGCGTCTGCGGAGAATGGTGCTGTGAAGGAAGAAGGAGTTGAAGAATTTGCGGCAATGGCTTGGAGCTTTGTGAACTCTGCTGGCGGACTTGTGCATGATCTCGATTCTGAGGTATAGCACCGTGAGCCCCAGTGCAGCGAGCAGCAGGCTGACGAGACGAATAGGACGATGTCAAGCTCCTCAGACTACGAACGAAGAAACACGAGTTGGTTATAGTGCCGGATCCCAGATACATTTTCATCGTGGTTCATGATACACCGCCGGCATAGCGAGACATGGAGATTTAGTTGGCGTCTGGTTTTCCCTTACATTTCTACGATACCCATGGCTTCAGCTGGAGTTTGAGTGATAGCATACATAGCATACATGGCATATAAAGAGTCCACCCCGCATCTGCCGTCTTCTACGACAAGCGGTCTGTTTCACGATTTACGTTGGCTTTCGCCAGCGACTTACTCCTAAATTAATAAAATAAGAGGTCGGGGCTTTTAATTTTATTTGTAGAAACTTCTTTACATATTATTCCTCCTACTTTTAATTGCTATTTATAGATTACCTAAGATAATGCTTCGGATTTTATCTTCGCATACTTGATATCTATCTTGGAGGACACCCATTAACCTACTGTCTTCACAACCATTTGAGTTCACTTTCCCTTCATTATAGATTGATAATAGGCGCCCATCTTTGCACTTTACTCGAAGCTGCAACTCGAAAGACTGCAACCTTGTCATAACCGGCAGCCCTTGGTAGAAGTCTACGAGCCTTAATAAATGCTCCTCCCGGACCTCATACATTTCACAGGCCATTGTATGCTCATTGTTCCAATATACAACCTTCATGCATTGCTCCCCCCACTCCTCTCTAATGACAATGCTAAGCTTCACTTTCTCAAGCTCTTGGCAAGTCTCAAACAGCCAAATAAGCTGTCGCAATGGCTTGGTCTCGCTATAGAGTTCGATCTCGACGTGCCGAACACAGCGATTATTATAAAGCGACATCGCTGAAGACTCTGTAAACTACCCCGTCTGCGTTAATATAGCCTTAATTCCTCATTGGAAAGGGGCTACTAACAAGTCTCCAAGAGGTTCCGCTGAAAAACAGCTTGCTAAAGCGGTGAAAAAGCTTCCCGCCGTGCAGTTCCATAAAGGCTTGTCTGCAGACAAGATACATCGCTTGCAATTGACTTATATATGCATACTTTGCTTCTGACCAAATATGCTTTTGGGCAACCTCGTCGCGTATAGCAAATTCCCAGATTTTAAGCCGCAAGTGGGTAGGAAGCTGTAGGAGTCGACATTGCGGTTGGCTGGCTATGGCGCCCAGCCATTGTAATGACTATAGTTATATGAGTTGGGTTCTCGCTGGGCTAATATTGCACGAACGTGGACATCCCGTATTTTCAACTTAGGCCTTTTTGCTCTGGGTTTTAGTTTGCCCTGTTTATAATTAGAAAATGGGAAATTTGAAGGAAGGCTAAATGTGCATACGAGGTTGGCCCAGCCGCGAGATATATATTGTTTAGATTTCAAGGCGAAACTTGGTGCTTTTCCGTGTATTTCAAAATACTCCCAATTGTTCTTTCTGATTGACTCTTTGGGATATCTATGGCTACGCTGGTAAGGATTAGCAAGCTGAAACTTCTGAAATACATATATATATATATATACGCACTATAAGGCTGTGCAAGCTGCAAAGGCTTTCTTGGTTGGATAGCATGGCGTTGAATAGCTTTTGATCTCTTGTACATTCTTTATTACTGTATTTCATAGGAGATTCTCGGAGTATAAAATCACTGCCGGTTGGATATTTAACTTGTGGGGAAAAATGACCGGCGCTAAGGCTAGGACACTATACTATTGAGAATTGAATTACATCACTTGCAAATTTTGAAAATATCCTCGGTAGGAATATCCTTTGATATAATCTTATTTCTGTTTAAATTACTTGCTAACTTATAAGGGGTTCAAGAATAGATTATTTCCTTAAGCGCTTAATTGCCCCGATATATATCTTGAATCTGCCGCCGGTACCTCTACCAATTTAGGTAGTTCTAAATAATATAGTCTTGTTCTCTATCTCGGATCATCGAATGTTACAAAGTTCTGGAGCAAGACTAGGGACTTCCCTACGTAAATTTGTTTATTAAAGCTTGTCCGGGGGGTGAAATAAACTCCTGTCAGCGCCGTTGATAAGGCTGGGCTGGCTTACCTAGGCTCACGGTGGACAGAAAAGCCGATACTGCCATACTTATTACCCTTTCTTTATTACCATTTTATCCACTTGTGATAAATGGCAAAGATAATTATTTAGAAAAACCGATTATAAAAGTCGCACTTTCAATGTCTCACACGTTGTTGAACTTTTAAAAATGTCCCAAATCACAATTCTGCATTAATATTTGGTGTCGCTTTTTTCGTCTACCGCGAGCTAGGTATGCTTGTGGTGTTAGCTGGG
This sequence comes from Lachnellula suecica, assembly GCA_007825345.1. NCBI lineage: Eukaryota > Fungi > Ascomycota > Leotiomycetes > Helotiales > Lachnaceae > Lachnellula > Lachnellula suecica. Next base: position 8,957 of record QGMK01000227.1, read on the forward strand.
TCGATATGTAGGAGCAATTAATGGAAGAGCTTGAACCTGGAATCCTGAATTGCGGAAGCTAGACGTCACGTCGCATCACTAACGACCCTTGCGAGACCTGGTCGGCGCGCTGAAAACCTCCCGCGGAACGTACTGCCATGCGAACAATGCATTCCAATTATTGTTGTGGACACCACACGGCAAGGCAGCGCAGGGAGCAAGGAGGCAGGGCAGCGCAGGGCAGCGCAAGGCACACAAGGTCTACAAGATCTACTGGTGGCATATGACCTGCCCTAGTTAAATGCAAGACCAAGAACTCGCTGCTCTGATACCTGCTTATATCCACACCAACGGTCAGCCACCCTCGCAAATGCCATGATTACTGCCACTACATGTAGCTGCTATCGCGCCTTCCCTCGGGTTGGCTTTGGCTTCGGCCTCAAATCTGGGTTTGCTCTGCTCTGCTCTGCTTCTGCGATTGCCTACTCCCTTTTCCTTTTCTACGTAGGGCTGTCTGCTGTTTACTTATCCCGTCCTCTGCTGTCGCATGACCACAGCTTTCTTTTTGCCCAGTTGGGAAGTTGCGGGTGTGCTGCAAGATGCCGTCCTTCTCCTTCCTTAGGAGCTCAAGGAGGCAGAGCCAACAGACTGATATAGACCGAGATGGTTCTGGCAGTCTCGACCAGGACAGCACAGAGAAGGCACGACGGAGGCTCTCCAAACGCGATTACTTCCGGAGCTTGCTGAAGAGAACCAGCATTACACCGGAGACAAATTCGTCGCGTGGCAGCCAGCATCTGGTATGAAACTTGCTTGAATACCGTAATGGTCCGAAAATAAGACCATGTAAAAGTCTCACATCCAGTGAGGCATTTCCATGGTCTTATTTCCAGGTTAATTCTTGAATATCTTGCTAATAAGATCCTCTTGTAGCAGTCCAACCCCCGCGAATCGATTATACCCACTTCGCCAGAGATGTCTACAACCCCTCGAACCCCAAAACCGGACCAAAATAAGCCCTTGCCACGCCGTCCTCCTCCTGGCACACCTCAAGCCGAGGAGCCGAAACCCTCCAAAAAGCTCGAAAGAATCATCTCTCCTATTGTCCTCGCCGATTTGCACAAGCTTTTCTCTGGAGCCCCCCAATTCTTAGCCCGCTCTGAAGGCCACCACCATACGGGAGCTCCTCACCCGTCCGTAGCTTTTCCCTGGAACTCCGAGTTGGAGGTACGGGACCTGCGCGACCATGCTCAGATTCATGACGAGGCTTGGAGCTATATTACGGCTTGGCCGCACCTTACGCTACACGTAAGCAGCAATCCGCAGGCGTTAAAAGAGCATCACGAGAAGCATACGGCACACTTTACCCCGCGGTGTAGGGAGCGTCCGAACATGCTTAGTATGCAAGGAATTGAAAGAGGAACTATTGGTTATGCTGCCGCCTTGGAATTGGGGGTTGCGGATGCCTTGAATGAACCAGAAGGTCCAGACAAAAGTCCAGAAGAGATTTCGCAGTATAGAAGGAAATTTCTCAATGATAAGGAGGGACTGAGACCGCTCACAGACTCAGCCCTCATCGACCGACTGATGAGTGTCAGCGAAACTTATCATGAGGACCCTTTGAAGCACAGCCGTCAAAATGTTGAGCCGCTGTATACGGAACTGTTTACCCAGGTTCTGTACCCGCCTACAACAGTTACACAACCTCATGATCCGCTAGGCCTCCAAGTTCAAATTGAGGCTTTGATTCATGTCCTAGCTGCTCCAAATGTATGGATAGACTTCGGCCTCGTGGAATGGAGAATCCGGGTCGGCCAAATCCTATGGGCTCCCGAGTCAGAATTGGGAGACGAAATTGCTGTGAACAATGAGGTGATGCATGAACCTGGCACTCAAAAGTATTGGCTGCTGCTTCAAATACTGCTGTCTTGCGAGTTATTACTCCGACTCGATGCTATATCGATGAATATAGATCACCACTTGGATAACCCAACGCCACAAGAACTTCGCCGGTTTGATAAAGAGGCGAAACCAAGCATCAGGTGGTCGCTTATTCTCGCACGGCGATGGCTTGAAAATATACAGCTGGTGAGACCGAACCCAGAGGCAACAGCTGAAAAGAAAGCAGCCGCTGGATGGCTAGCAAGCCTGACTGGTAGTTCTGGGAACGCGACTAAGCCAACTGAGACCGTTGATGTCCTACAATTCCATGGTCGAAATGATAGTCGCCAGCTCACCGGACTTCTTCATTTTGCACAGAAGATAGGATGGCCAGATCTGGATGACATTACTGCCAAAGTTTCCGGGAACGGAATCACAATATCTGATAGTATCCAAAGTTCTCCAGCCGAAACGCCGATGTCCGTATCTACGCAATTATCCTCGTCCTATTTTGCAAACCGACGCCCCGGTGCCCGCCGAGGAACGTCAACGCAAAAGAGGCTTTCAGCGTTCGTCCATTCAGCAGGGTGGCTTTCCAATTCGTATATCAGTGGTTTGATTATGCCTGGTGAATCGTTAAGCCATTTCCTCATATCAACTCTGCTAGAGCATGATGAAACGGCCGTGTTCAAGCTGGGAGACGAAGCCAATCTCTGTGGGGGATTTATCTATTCCGGTAAGAGTTTCTGGTCAAAGGCTTGTTTAGTCGGGCGAGTGCTTGCAGCTAGAAAGGGGGCAACAGAATGCATGGGTTGGGTCACTTCAGATGTGTTACCTAATGGTCCTGGGGAGAGCTGGGTAGATATTGAGGTGGACACTGTTTCTCAAGACGGTAAGTCTCTGTTTGGGTGTTTCCAAAGACCTTTTGCCTCAACGCTGTATCTAACATTACGAGAAGTATCAGATCAGCAAGCAGACAAACCCCGCATATGGCACAAAAGCGCGATCGAGACAAACGGCAATGTCATCGGAGGAGCTGATCCATCAACCGTATTACCGGGGGATTTCGTTCTTCCGTCCAATGAATCGGTTCAACAGCCTTTGGTCGTCAATTTTGAATCTCTGGATTTATTTGCAGCGGCTGACTCTGTCCGTACATCAATGGAAGAAACCGCAACCCCATCGACTAGTTTCTCAAGGCTCCCCAAGTTAGTGACATATTCCGCGATGATGAAGTTTACTATCAAAGTCGATGGCGAAGAAGGAAAGGAAGTCAACCTTGCTCTCACCTTCGACATTCACTTTGTAACAGCACATCCGTGTGCTCCGTCCTCTCATACAGATGTGTTGAAATCTCCAACCAGTCCGTCGTTTCACACAGCAAACGAGAGCCCTCAAAAATCACCGGGATCTCCTGGATCTCCATTGTTACGAGGTATGCCGGGCTTCTATTTATACTTGGGTCTTTCCTGGACTAATATTCATCTAGGTGGTCATCCTCTACACAAAGCTTTTACCTACTCCCGAGTCGCTATTTTCGACGTTCTCTCCATGTCATCCTCGCTGCCCTTCTCATCACTCCTCTCGCCGCCACAATCACCCGGCCCTACTCAGTCGAGTACACACACAACTTCAAGTTCGATCCCTAAAGTCCTCGTTATCGATTGCACGGACACTACTACTTCTAGTTTTCCAACACGATCTATGCTCACGCAACAAATTGGCCAGAGTCAAAAACACAAGTTCGGAAGTGATCTGGAGATGTTGGCCAGAGCTTTGTGCGCAGAAAGGGGCTGGAATGCGCTTGTCAGCCGAAGAGGAAGAGGCTGCTTATCGTGTGCTATCAGGGAAGCATCCGCTTTAGGTTGGCGAGTGGTCCTGCGGGTGGCATAGGTTTTAGCAGTGGTTTGTAAAGGCAACAGAGCTACGGAATGGGCCTCAGCATAATTTCACAAAGCAGGAGGGGTAGGCTTTATTTTCAGGATTGTATGTTTTAATGACGAGATACCCGCAATAGGCAAAGAAAGCATGAATTTTAATATACACTTGATAGTAAAAGCTTGGTATTAGTATGCAAAGCATCAATTGAAAAGATAAGCTAGCGAACGAGACATACCAGCCTGCTGTGTCTGCTCCACCCCTCTTCATTTTGGCCTTAGCCTGCAAAGGCCAGGCTGAGTAGAAATAGGTTGCAATGTGAGGCCTCCACATGAAGACATACAATAAACTAGTACGGGTCTTACCATATGATCTTCATAATTATAACGAGGGTGGGGAAGAATGATACGTTTCGGGCATTACTAAAAGTTTTAATTGAGCTAGAAAATTGAATTTTTATATCATATGTATTACCCTATCTTTCAGCCATCGGAGTCCTTCCTCAGTCTTCCTGCTGCAGCCTGAGAAATAATCGGGTTAGCCTACCATAACCCATCTTAGACCCTTAGTCAATCTAGCCTAGCCTGAATTTGAGGCTATGAAAGCCTGAAGATTTCTTCTCAGAGCTGGGAAAAGGCCTCAATCCTGGTCATTTCACGTGATCCACCTCTTCAGCCCCTGTGGCTGCGCGCTAGGGAGTGCCGCTCCACTTTCGTGTAACGACTTCAGGCTCTGCTCGTCAACTTTCCTTGCCAGGCTTGCTCTTACATCTACTACCGGAATCAATAATACGCTCGCTCATTTCCCTCAGTCACGATAACGTACCTGATGGCTAGGTTCTACTTTGAAAATTTCCTCACAAATAACAATACCAAAAGTAAGTCTGGAAGCTCTGGAATAGCGGTGAAAATGGATTGCATTGCCTGAATCTTCTAACCTAGGAGATACTTTCGAACAACAAAGAAGAATCGTGAACCGGTCGACTTCCCTACTGCGAACATGACCAACTTTTCCTCCGATCCAAACAGCAGCTGCCTCGCCAATCTCACTGCTACCTACGATCCACCACCGGCAGCACAACCTTGATTCACGGCCCCGAGGAAGACCATCAGAACAGCGGCATACCTATGGAAGTTAGCAGGGGCATCGTATGCTATGGAGGTAGTGCTCACGTAGCAGTGCCAAAGAAGACCTCATGGAGCCTGGCTTGTGCAATAGTGGAAACCATAATGGCGAACAGAAATATGAAGCTCGTGGCAGTCACGGCCATTGCACCTCTGGTCATTGGTACCAAGAACAATACGAATTCCGGGATGAGAAGAATGCCGACGATGAGGGAGACTGATGGAATCATACCCGTTGTTGAAAGACGGGTGTCCGAGTAGTAGTTCACCCTCGGATCCGAAGTCATCCCGTGTTCCCTTGGAGTCTTGAGGAATTTCTTTTTCCAAAAGACGTTATTTTCTCGATTTTCTTAAGTTCCAACTGGCGGGGTCATACCTTAATAATCGAATTCGGATTGCGAAATACAAGGTCCTGAATCATCTCTTCGAAGTAGTTCGACTCTCTGGGCCTAGTTGAGAGGAAGTCCTCAGGATGGAGCATGAAATCATAATATCCTTGGTCAAATTGTGGGTTTGAGTATATCCAATGCCAAACTGATAGATGATTACGTTGTGGCGGCTTCCCTAAGGCTTGTGTCTGGGTATATTTGAGCAGTAGGTCGTCTACATATGTCAGCAGCTTCTGAAAATATATCTTCCTCTCAGGTGGTAATATCAAATACCATATTCAACAAGTTTGAGCCGCAGCTTATGTATGAGTTCTGTTTGGGATGTGTCCCATCCTTCCTCCATCATTGTATTTCGCAGACGATACTTCGTTATTGGACTCGTCGAGTCTGCATCGTCGAGTTTGGAAAGCTCCTTCTCTAGCTCTGTTAGCTCGACTTCCAGGTGAAGTAGAGCCCGGACATGGCCGTTCTTGAAGCCACGAAAGATCGTAAAGTCTGTATGGCTGGCCTGCAAGGCTGCCATTCGTGGGAAACCTTTGGGGTAGGTATCGACTGGAGAGATATGTCAGCTATACATTCCAGTCGCTGGTCGCCACAATAACGTACCCTTCTTGTCTATGAACTGATTATAGCCACGTTCATTTTTCAACCGCTCGGTTTCCTCCACACTAGGCCCAGAGAGTCTGGACTTGACATGGCTGGATATATTCTGCCAGGTTTGCCGCAGATATAATTTCTCCCCCGGAGCTGTGGCATGTTAGCTTTCGTTTCTTTCATAGCAGGCAGCAGTTTTTGTCGGTGTTTACCTTCAGTCTTGGGAGATGCCGCAGAGGAATCAGGAATCAACGTTCCTGCTGTCGAAAGACTTTCTTCCTGGTTTTGTGTACTCGCCGGCGTTGGCCTGAGCCGGAGCCCATTTCCACTCTCAGAGATAGGCTGCATGTTTCGCAGAGGAAGGCCTTGTTCTTGATCAGTATCAGTTACACTTACATGCACTGGCGGTGGTCGTCTTAGAGCAGATCGGATCGCTTCTTTCGCCACGGCGACGCGGTTTGGAATGACAGCAGCCATGATGTTCCTCACGGAAGCTCGACGCACTTGCAAAAGGCTCCATCTTGACGATACCTTCCCGCAGCATAGAGCAGCTTGCTGCCCAACTCCTCAAGGCTGTAGAATGCCTCAGGTATTCTACTGTATGACAAAGGGGTGAGATGGCACGCAGCCTTCACGCACGCGAGCGAGTTAGAATGAAGAACACTCAACAATGTACCTCCTTATTTAGATATACACTAATTAAATGCAAGGCTCCACTCTTGGGCTTTTTATCGATTTTGAACGACGTCTGCGAGTGTTGGTGGTGATGCTCATGCAGTTGAAGCACTTGGCAGTAATTTTTGGTGGTTGCGGAACGAGATTCAGGGTAGAGAAAAGCTCTGGGGGTTCTGGCTTTTAAGTAAACCGGTGTCCAACAAAGCCACGGCAATGGCTTGAGTAGAAATTGCCATTGGTCTATTGATCTCGACCTCTCACAAGACCTGGAGTAAAAATTGCCAGGACTTCACGAGACTGGTCATATATCCATTGCTCACATTAATGAATTCACCGTAGATTAAATTCCACAATAAGAAGCTATATATTGTCTAACTATCAAAACCCCACAGAATATACCATTAAATGTTTGAAAATCCCCACCCAATTTCTGGCCATGATTTTCCCCCAGTGTTGTGACCCAATCCAAATTTGCCACTACGTCAAATTACCATCCCTTCGTAGTGAATCTACTCTATGTTCCTAGATTTGAATTGACCGTTTGTGTCCTGAAACTCTCCAGCTGAGTGCTGCTATCATCATTGGCCTTGCCCTGTCGCCTCTGTCACCTGGGTCATGTCAATATAGCGGGGTTGTCGTTATCAGGATTTGAACTTACTTCGCCTGGAGGGCCCGGCTGGATATCAGCTTTAAGATCGAGTCCCTTTCCCTGATACCCTTTCCCATCCTTTCCTGTCATTTTGGAACTCGCTTTGCCAGCCTTGCGCTTTCGACTCGGAGGATAGCCGGCCAGTCGGCTTGTGGAGGCGTCTGGATTGAAGGGAGGCCCCATCAGGAGAAGTAGCGTATTAGGGATGAGAGAGAGTGGCCGATTGATTGTGGTCCTAGTCGCCTGTTAGTTATGTGCCATTAGGCTCCAATATTGGGGGTTCTCAGACCTGGGGATTGTGGGAATCGTGATGTGCAAGGCTCGGTGTAGGTGGAGTTTCCCCGCAGTAATTCTCCTTCTCAGCGTATTCAGAAGTCTCGAGTTCGTTCAAAAGATATGCGTCCCTAAGAGCGGACTATAGAAGTGATGCTAATCGTCCGCGTCGCTCGAGGTTTTCGAGGCGTAAAAACAGTACCCCTCTCCAGGAAAAACCAGGGGGTAGGGAGAACCGTGACATCTGGCTGGGGTATACCCACTTGCCACTGGCTGCGAGGCATGATTGGAGCTGCTGGCCGCAGAATCCAACAAGGCAAGCACCGCAATACGGCGATGAAGGCCCCAAGAAAGGCCCAGAGCGAGCAAAAAGGGTGATGGTCTGGTGCAAGATACAAACAGCGCGTTTGTTCGATGATTGCTGGTCATGAAACACCATCGAGCTGGGTGAAGAGCGTTTTCGATATTCCCTGCACGAATGTGAAATTTTGCGAACTTCGTGCCAATTTTTTGATAGAGTAAAGTCTGCAGTTAGATGGACAATGGTTTTGGAATGCTGACAGGGGTCCTCATGTTGAAGACGCGCTCGACCTTTACTATCCCGCGCCCACCAAAAACAACGGCGTAGCATACCCCCGCGCACTCCGAATAGGGACTGCTGTCTCAGGTAGTATGGAACACCGCCAAATGATTGGTGATGTCAACCTTGGAGGCCCACTCAAATTGGGCGTCTGCATGTTGAAGCTCAAGATGTGCTCGCTGTATATATTCAAATTGAAGAAGAAAGATTGTCTCGGCCGTCTCAACAGTTTTTCTTAGACTCGAGATCCGAATTTTCTTCCAGCGTGGATATGCACTCAGATCTTGCCACACTTGTTGGATCTCAGCCTAGTGACTCAGTGATGTTCTAAAGCTAGGACCCGCGGTGGAGCTTGTTTATTTATTCTCTGCGTGAATTTGCTTTTCGTTTGCGAAGTCCATTATCGACTCGCAAGCACACCTCGCGCCTGTATCTTTTCGGTTTTGGGACGCAGAGGTCGAAGAACCAAGAAGTGCGAGTTAAGCCACCGATCCGCATAAAAACGCCCAAGTTCAAAGTTCAATTTGATCCAAACGTTGGGCTGTAAGCAAACCCAATATTCCCTGCCACGTTCAATCGGCACCAAGGATGAAAGTTTTGTCAGGGAAAGTTCTCAGGCAACATGAAGCCTTGAGGAAAGAAATCAGTTTCTTATGTACTCATTGAACCGCATCGCAAAAAATAGAAGATGAAAGTGCTGCAAGGGCTTGGTGGACGGCCCTGCATGCAGGCATCGTGAGCGGCGCATTGACCAAGCGATTCTCCGCCACTGAGCGCGAATCTTCAGTTATCTTGCAAATAAAGGCTTGTTATAGAGTTATCGACTTCTCCCCATTTGACTCAGATTGATTTCTAAAATTACTTGACCGGCTGGAGATAGGGACACCTCTCTCCTCCCGAAAAGCAAAGGATCGACATCTGTAAAAATTGAAAAGCAACTTGAAAGCAAACACAAGGTCAGGGTACAGTACATCGGAGCCAAGCCTGGGTTTGAGAGTCGCCGAGGTAGCGCCAGACGTTCAGTGAAAGCAGGAGCACAAGTCCAACAACGGGGAATGCTCCTATTTTATGTGCTAGATACGTGGATCACATCCGGAGCCAGGAGGATGATCATGTGCCATGCAGCTCGTATCAGAGGGTAGTGCTGTGCCAATCCAGGCACTCCAAAAACATGCGGGCAAGTCGTTGCCCGTGAAATTCGAAGAGAGTTTGATGCAATAATCCGAAAGAGGGGGTGTGGGAGCAGGTCTTCATGGTTGTCCAACACAGATCAAGGCATAACAATGTGCGTGCTATATTCCCCTTTTCATTTCTGTAGATGTCGCATACAGAATGAGCTGGCTGGTTGGCTATCTCATGACGATTCGGACGTTTCTTTTGCCTTTCAGAGTCGCGATCATTACAAAGAAGAGTTGATGTCGTTGGCGACTTCCAGCCTGGCGCGTTCCAGGCTCGGCCTCGCGTCTACACATAGGGGAGACAGGGCCCCCCTATCTAGGCGCTGTTGGGCCGCCTTGGGCGAATATATAGACACATACAATCCGAATATGCCCTTACTTCCTTCAATCTGATTGCGACTTCATCAATGGCCATTGACTGTGGTTATTCCAACGACGCTGACAAGTACAGTTCTATCTCCAGAACGAATTGAAGCTGCTCTCACACTCCTCCCGTGCTGGCTTCCAAGGTTGAAGGTTCATACCAAATTCAGTCGCTCAACTCTTCGAGCTCGCCAAATCACGATAGTTCGCTGAACGAAGCTTGCTGGTCGTCCCGAATTCGAGACCAAATCAACTTCATGGGAGTATGCTATATGGAATTGGCACAGGGGACGAAAAATGACTTTCAGACCCCCCAGATACCCATCCTGCAGATCGGAGAAAGCAGGCACCAAAGGGTGGATTGGTTAGTGATATACTCCCGTAGCCCAAGATTTGAGTAATACTGAAGGCAGCTGCAGTTTGTTCGTGTGCCGTCCCGGTTCTGGAAGGTAGAGTAGAGTTCAATCGTCGCTTCCCAACCTCCCGAAGAAACGAACCTGCCTTCCCAAAAGAGCCCGGATGGGCCCGCATACATAAGCGTGGCAGAATGAATATCCAGCTGAATTCTTCCCGAGATAATGTTATAATTTCTACACCTTATCTACAATGGCGAACTAGCAGGCTTGAAGGACTCCAAGGCAATTACAAGCTTCCGGGAATCAATCAAGTGCTGTTTATGTTCCAGACACCGCCAGGTTAGCAGCAGGAGATAATACAATAAATATTCATCATGCCGAATTATGTGGGAAGAATTCCTAAGAGGCAGGGCTTGTTGTGGTCTTGAGACTTGGCTCCTCCCGACTCTTCGTAAGTCACCTCAACGCTTCGACACCACCCATCCTATTTCAAGCAGTGTAGGTATCATTCTCGACTTTCGCACTGCTTGCCCCATCTACTGTTCCCACAGAACTCGCTTTGAATGGGTGTCTTTGGGTGGTGTCCTGCAATGCTTTCGAGATTCGGTATCGCATTTCGAGACATCGGACTCGGATTCGAGGATGGATCGGGGTATGCTACTGAGAATAATATCGATAAATAAATTATCGTAGCTGCTCTCGTTTTGCGCCACAAGTTCATGTTGTGTATGGTGTTGAGAATGGTCGTGAAGTTTCAATTGAAGCAAGCTGGAGAATTGGGTGTCGAGCTGTAGCACTTCAAATCAACATCTGCGCAAAATCAAGTAGGTAAGAATACTGGCGTTTGTCATCATTCCAGGGTAATTACCTTCTCGCCCTTGGAATCATGCCTAGGGTCAAGAAATGCGTCACCAAGAGACCTGCTTCCCGGGCTGAAGCGCTGCTTGTCCCGGTCGGCGCCGTCAAAAGGTCGACTTCTCCAAAGGTGGTGGACCATGCCTTGAATGGTTCTTGATATTTGATCATAGACTGAAGTTCCTCAAGGCTATTTGCACCGTACTCAACCTTTGTACGCCCAGCGCAAAATGGTTTGTCACAATACTTTGTCCTCTAGGCTTCGCAACTGGAGCCCAAAAGTCGATGCGGAGACATCTCAGAGACTGCAAAATAGGAAAGATAAAGATATATAAGACCTCTTCAATCACAGAGATCGAACTGTTGCTCCTATGCTCGAACGTGGGTTTGGTAAGGTCTTTTCCTGAGAGGGAAGATTTGGCGTGTGTACACCAATAAAAGGCGTCCGTGAAAGTTCAGGGATCATCATCAGAAAACAATTGTTCAGCGTACTTTTAAGACGCTGTTTCAAAGCCCTCGACGAATTCTGGAGATTCCGCGCGTAGCTTCCGTCACACCAGGCAGACGACCAAATATCCCCTACTCGTAGCTGGGTGATCAGTTATCAACTCTTCGCCCGATGCACCTTTCCGTGTTGACTTCAAGTTAATGTTCCAGGGTTCCTGGTTCTAATTACAGTTTCGGTCTTCTCGCCTTCGAAGCAAACAATCTCCAAGCTTTCATACTCTCAAGTCTCCAATAAACCTCGCGCCAGAGGATGATAACCTGCTTCCCCACATATCGTCTCCCTCATGAATAGGCGGCAAGTAGACTCTAGGGTAAGTCCGGATCCAAACTTTGATCTCAATTCTGATTGCTGGCATTTTAGCCAGCTACAGTTACCGTCACATCCACAATATTGGATCGTTTCTCTCGAAAAGGAAGGCACAACCACCTATCACACATCCCCAGAACTGAGCTCGACATCAGGGCCAGGCACAAATAACATAAGATACCACTTCCCCATCAATACCAGTATAAAGCACAACTGAAACTCCTTGGCTCTCTTATGCTGCACATCTCTGTGGTTGTGGAGCTCCTGCGGCCAGGGCGGGGTATTATATACTTGGAGAGGACAGCGTTGATGCTCTCAACACCATGATTCTGTAAAATTAGTCTTATCAACACAGGTATGGCAGTTCCATCAATCGCATGCAGATTTTTGATCCAATTGTCTTTATTTTGATCCTTCGAAATATTGAGCCGTTCTCCTGTTCTGCGTTGGATTCTTTTGCAGCCGCCGCCATTTTTGAACTGGCGCTTCCTTTGTGATTGTCCTGCTTCGGAGCGGGACAAAAGCGGACTCCTCTGCTCAGATTGGATGATTTTTGAGGGGCGCATGCAAGTTGAAATGGATTGAGACTGGTGCATCAATGCTGCAACGTTGGTTGATAATGCGCGTTCCGATCCCCTGCCAACGTGGAGGGTGAAAAGAAAAAACCCAATAGTATTTCGCAAAAGTAAATGTGTACAATTTTCATACAGAGTGAGCCAAAATGGTTAGATATTGGTTACTTTTTATATATGTTTGCATGATGTTGCGGATACCTGATTGGTTGAGAACCTCGTGCCTTCAACTGCAGAAATGGCCGGTGGCAAAGCTAACGGCCTGTATTGATTCAAAAATGCTTTAAAAAATGCTTTTAAAAATGCTTTTGACTATGAAAGAAAGGCTTTTTTTTTAATATCAAAAAATGCAGTAAAATTGGAAAATAGCCAGCCGCAGTATTATATTATCTATACATCAATGAACTGCTATCAGCAGTGATAAGCTGACTTTCGGATATCGTCGGTATCCGATGAAGGCACGTGGTGTTGAAACTTCAACAGCGAACAAAACCTCTCTCATGAACTTTCATAGCTTCCCTTTCAGACAATGTTGTAATTTTCTGGGCTTCCGGGGAAGACTGATAGGCAGTATTTAACATTCTCCGAGCCGCGCCCCTTTTAATCTCGATACAGTAGGATCGATCGAAGCGAATGACCTAAGCCAAAAGCGTGGTGAGCAGGACGCCCGAGAGCTGTATCGTGTAACAAGCACCTTACTTTCTTGACTTAACGGACTCCATTTTCTGTACTCGCGACTTCCCTTCAAAGGGAATTCTGGTTGAGATGCGGGGTCCGTCTAGAGTCTTCGGAGCCTTAGCGCACATCCATCCACAAAATCCAAGCACTGTAACAGTATACCCGGTACCCTATCTAGACATCTAACAGCATCACTATGGTGTACACTCGGTTGACTTGCCAACTCCCAAAGGCGTGTGGTTCGCAATTTCCTACCCTGTTGTCGGTACCCTTGAGAAGGCAACAAAGGTTATCCCAACGTCATGCCACAACCCTCGGTCAATACGTACCGTAGCCCTCTCCGCCTATTGTCTCTGATAGTCGAGAACGTCAGCACACGAGAACAAGCAAATAGCAACTGATTGAGTCGCATGGGGGTGTATCAACCATCCCCTCCGCAGTTCTTGACTTTCTTCGCATGCTTAGTATTTCCAACTTCAAGCTCTAACCTACAACAGAATTACCTAGGTATCTAAGGTCTATTGGTCACGCATGTCCCGCGTGATAGACTTCCTTACTGGAGTGAAAACCGGCGACAAGGCGCGAGAATGCGAGAAGGTCATGAGATCTATACTTTTGTCAGAGATACATATCAGGTTATCAATATACAGAGGCTTTTGACTTGTTACAGTCAGAATATGGCATTCTCTAGTCCTTCATGATTTATGATTTCTTCATCGCAAAATGGAACTCCCATCTCGTCGTCAACGTAGAGTTTACTTTACGCTTCCTTCGGAAGGGCAATGATTTCGAGGTTGCCAAATACTACTACTTCAATCGGGATGACGTCGCGAAGGAGTACCGATGGACTCGAAACGTTGATATAAAGATCTCATCTGAACGATATGCATTGGTGATGCGGTGCCGTCGGTGGTTTTGTAGAAATTTCTAATTCAAAGAGCGACGAAGCCTGAAATGATTCACTAGACCACCCCCGCAAATGCGTAATTTGTTATGGAAATAGCACTAGGAAACACTATCATGAAAAGAAGAACAAATAGAGCAAATAGTCTTCTGAATGCGGCTTCATGATACAACTTAGTACAGATGTCGAAAACCATGAGGATCATCTCAAGACGAGTGTAGAAGTCTTCCGCCACAAACGCAAACCAAAAGCCAAGCTTCAAATAGTCTCAATGACAGTTTATAGCGAACAATTGGACAGTTTCAAAGATAAATATAAATATGTGAATGCAATAAATGGAGGCGAGTAAGAAACGAGATTTCCAGGGAGCTCATGTACAAAAGCAGGGGCCTAGTAGGCCTAGGGCGGTGAGGAGGGGCACAATCCAAATAGTTTTGATCCTGGTATTGCTCATTCGACACAATAATTCAACCATCCGTCCAACCGCCATGAAAGTCTGAAATGCCTCCGAAGAAGGATTCTTCTGAATCTGCCAATCAAACTAAATCCTCCAAGCGGAAAGACCCCCGGCAATCCTCTTCAACCGGCCAGAACGCGAACAAACGCGTAAAGATGTACGATGCGCGAAGCATCCTCACCCAGAATGCAGACGCCGCGCTCAAAAACGGCGAATTAGACCTGCAAGCCTTCCTGAAATCGCGCGAATTTGAGATCAAAGCCCTCGAAGATGGCATGCAAAGATCCAAGCGTTCCCGTACCCAGAGAGCATTTCAGCAAGTTCCCAGAGATCTACGAAGACGAACGGCTTCTCACAATGTCAAGAAAGTCCCGAAGCGACTACAGACTAGGGCTGCAAGGGAGATGAGAGAGGACAACACGCCGACTGTCAATGCTAGCAAGAGGAAACCAGGAAGTTCGAGGGGAAGAATTCGCGCAGAAACAGCAAAACGCCTTGGGATTTTGGCTACAAAGAAGCGTGCACAGAAAAACGGAGGTGAGGCTGGAGATGTCGAAACTAGGGCTGCACGTCCAAAGATACGAAAGAACCTTTTGAACGATCCTCCCAAACCGAAATCGAAGTTCCGAAAACGGCAGATTCACAAAACATGGTTACCTACACATATGTACCATGCAAAAAGGGCGAGGATGACAGAACCGAAGAAACCTTTATGGAGGTTTGCTGTTCCCATCACGTCTACGGAGAAGTCGTACAGGCCGACCCATCGTGCTGGGGGTGTTAGGGGAGCTGTCGCCTGGGATATGAGTTACATGAGCACAATAAGTCTCGAAGCCCCGGTGGAAAACCTCGAAAAGGTCCTGAAGGGGGTGGGAGTCTCGGATTCGGGACTCTGGAAAGACAACGGGGGGAAATGGATGGCGGGGAAAAGATGCTGGTCTGGATGGTTGACTCGAGAGACCAAAGAAATGCGGGTGCAAATGGGGCCTTCTACTGTCATTTGGTGTAGCTCGGAACAAGATTCTACAAATGAAGCAGACCATATGATAAAGAAGAAACCAATGCGACGAGTCTTCGTGAGAGCACATCCTGCCATCTTCTTGGAGACCTGGACTGAACTGCTTCGGTTGTCTAAAATGCAGCGCCCTACAGTCCATGTTGAGGATCTTCGGTTTGAGATCGGAAGTATCAATATCACTGGTCCTGGGTCCACTGAGTCATTACTGGGAACTTTGCACCCTTATGATCAGTCTGAGGGTACCCAAGAGAGCCATGCCAAGACTTTCTCATCTCTGGCTGGAGTCACCAACCCAGGTTCTTTGCCAGCCAATTCAGTGTTAGCATTCTCTATTATGGATCCTCGACTTCGCTATCCGCCAAGGCCGGTAACCTTGCCAAAATCTGACGATGAAGAATCTAATTTCACTCTACTTAAGCTGCTCTCGACATGGCCGTCAGACGAGTCTACCCCTTCATCAGCCCTCTTCGATCGCAATGCTCGGTTCAAAGCAAGCCGACTACCTTCTCAGAAGTCTATAAACCGACGCAAAGGTGAAGCGCAGCCTGGAGCTTACCCTCCAGTAGTTCCCACGGATCCCTCAATCCCAGTCATGCTGTTCACGTCTCGTACAGCACCATCAGCTGCTGCACAAGGAACGTGGACTCTTCTTGCGCCTTGGAAGTGCATACTGCCAATTTGGTACGGATTGATGCATTACCCCTTATCGTCCGGTGGCAATCCGCGATTTGGAGGATTGGATGAGCTTCGGCAGATTCATTTTGAACATGGCACTCCGTGGTTTCCAGCTGACTACCCTGGGACCAATGCTGGCTCTGCTTGGGAAGCTGATGCGAGGGAAAAGAGAAAGGCAGAGTGGGATCGTAGGCCAAAGGGGAAGAGGGTTGAATGGGATTCTCTTGATCTTGGTGCAGGGAGGAAGGGCGAGATTGGGAGGGGCTGGGCGTGTGACTTCGAGAAGCTTTTGGGCCTATCCCCATTGCCTGACAGCAGTAACCCTGCAGATACTACTCAGGACACGGATGAGGCATCCAAGATTCAGCCAGAGAAACTCGTTGTTGAGTATGCACTTGAGCATCTCACCAGCAAAGTCTTTTCGAAATGTCTTTCGGCCCCTGACGGCGAAGTTCCGAAGTCCTCTGCTACCGCTACTGTTCGAATCACACTGGTCGCTCGGGGCATTGCTAACCCGTGTGCCCGTATCTATCGGCTTCCCGAAGCATCGTCTCCTGCAGAATCATCGACTACCAGCACCCCGCCAGCAACAACTCGCGAAGAATGGCTGTCGGTGCTCCCCACTATGTCTAAATCAAAACCTCTTCCGAACCTGAAGTCCGAAGCCGCGAGAAACATGGGGCGAGTACCTTTGAACGTTCCTGTACCACAACGTATCCAACTGCTCGCACAATCACTTTTGCAGAACCCACCTCTGACATATCCTGCCGACAAAGACGGAGAGGAACATCCTCTCGTTCCCGGCGAAGAAGATCTCATTGGATTTGTCACGACCGGGGAGTTCAATCTTGCAGAAGGAAGAGGCGTGGCTGTTGGGACAGTAGCTGTGGCCAAGGTCCTTGAGGCCTTGCAGAGAGATGGAAAGAAGGCGGGCAAAGAGGAACGATTGTGCATAGTAAGAAATGCTGGCGAGAAGGTTGGGAGGTTGGCGCGGTGGGAAGTTGTCTAGTCTAGACTTATGATAGGCTTCTAGACTATGTAAGAGAAATGATACCCCTTTCGTATTGGAAAATTGAATTGTGTACTGCGCATATTGTTTGACCTTTCTATGAGTATGGGGAACTAGACGCCTAAAGTTTAGTAGAATTTTGGCCCATCAATCACGACCTCGCACATCATTTTTACTCTATTAATTCAAATGTCTCTGTACGATGGCCTGAATCGGACGTCATTACTCTAACGACGCCGGTGCCGTGTTTTTTTTGAAACGTTTGAAACCACTCGCGTCAAGTGATCGAGGGCATGAAGTTACAATATACGTTCAACCACACTTTATAAGCTTGGTGGTTATCTCCTCTATTACTTACTTGATCTTTCATTCGTCTTGCCTTAATAAAATTATCGCTATAAATGTTTTTCGTCTCTGGTAGACACATCACCCTAGGCCATATTTGTCGATGGCCACTGTGGTTTAGTTCTTAAACAGGAAATATTTATGAAGGACGCTTTTATACAGCGTTCGGCTGGCTTGCGGTACCAAGAATTTCGAAATTTTCATGCAGTAATGATTCAATGGTACATTATTTCGACGCTACATCGTAAGCCTCAAATCCATCCACGCTAGGTTACCTCTTTCAAAGACCGGTGATGGCTGTCAATTAGCGCCGCTTTTGTTGTTTGATAGTCTCCAAATTCCCATTTAGACTGGATTACCACATAAGAATGTTTTCACCTCCACCAAACTCTCGTTTCTCTCCCCACAGCTCACCGAATATATATATATTCTCAAGTTCTTCAAATCAAGTTATCTCTGGACTTCATTACAGAGTACAAACAATATCATCAATTACACCAACTACAATCGACACCACAAGTCGCCGAATTCAAAATGACTTCCACAATTGCAAATAATTCTAACACCTCCGTCTCCAACATGGGCCCGACGGTAGCCACACCACCTCCCATCAAATTTTCCGAATTTCACTTACTTCACAAATTGCCAATACAACTGCGGCAGATGATCTTCGAATTCGTATTATCAGACCCAGATAATCAAAATAATGTGCAGCCTGGGCTGCCACCACCATTACTTGTGGCCTTCAAGAATAAGAAGACCGCCGATTTTCTATCGGAAGCTACATATATGTGGAAGGCTACCATCACCCCCAAAAATGAAATCGCATTTATTAACAGCATAAATCCATACCGACAAGATCTGATAGACCTTACTGTTGTGTTCCCGCTCACATATGGAAGAAAATCTGCGCTTTTCTTAACCAACAATCTCCAGAGAGTTACATTCGACCTTTCGAATTATAGTCGTACCCTGGATAGGTGGGAGGAGTATTTTGATTTCTCCCGAAATACTCGTCCTGAACAACTTTTGGGGGCAACCAAGAAGTCTAACTCTATCGGTTCTCTTCGCCGGCTTGTCCTCAAAGCCAATAAGAAAGACGAGCATGAAATCAAGTGCACCTGGGTTAACCGTCTTACCTTGTATTTCGGCGTCGGTCCTACAAGGATCACTGAAAAGGATGAGTCGATCTTTCACAAGGTGGAGCTGCCCGGAAGGAGAGGCTTTAATTTCGCTAGAGCAAGAGCGAGCGTGGTATATTAGCATGGAGGACCAAAATCGTGGATTTGAGAGGAGGTTGGAAGAGGCAAGGCGCATAGGAGATAATCAAGCAACGGTGGAGCTGATTCAGGAGATGCATGACTCTGGATAATCTTGTATTGGTAGATTAATGTGGGCTCAAGACGGCTTAAAACTACATGTGGGAACTTTCGGGGTGAACTCAGCGGAAAGCGAGTTTTAACATGGGCGACAGACGAGATGGATAGAAAACGGTTGGTTTAAATATATATATCATTCTCAACTGTAATATAAAGTTTCCAAAAAAGAAATCTGCGCCGTAACTATGCTCTTTATCCTGACTTAGGTGGGTTCGACAAACCCGGAATTCGCAGCAAAAGTCAATCTCAGGTAGTAACTTCCGTGGTAAATAATGCCTTACTATCACAAAGTCCCCAATATGAGCGCAGGCATTTTGCACGTAGTTTCTTTCATTCTGTGTGGGTGCTAGATGTGCGGCACTTTGGATTTCGCGGTGTCATCTCGAAGTAGGCTACCAGCGCTCACACTTCTAGTCCACGCGCGGAAAGAACAATAATCAATCAAGTCGATATTATACGAGAATAGCTAGCTCGCGGGCTAGAGCTTAGCAGGGTAAGGTCGAATGATATTATGGTCTAATAATGGAGTGCTCGAGCTGAATTTTCCGTTGGGTCACCACTGGAAGTACTCTACTGAGGATAGTGCCATTGCAGTTTGGACTACATGAAGTACCTTTTAAATTCGGTGCCCGAAATTTTCAGAAGGATTTCCTCCAAACTTCAAATAAAACACTTAACCTCCACGAATGATCGACTGCTTTTGAACTTCAACCAAGACATTTTCACAGGTGGTTGTTCTTTGCCATGGGTGCCCAGTCTAGCCCAGGGAGGTCACCAAACCAAATAAACGCAAACATGAACTTGAAAGACTGCCCCCAAGAAGTGCGCTTGAAGATCTTCGCACACGAGCTCATTCACATGCCTCCTGGAATGAGACGACCTGCACTCCTCGAAGCCATCGAGAAGGATGAAGATCTTAAAGACGACTACGTCCAAGCAGTAAAGCTATATAAGTTCCAACAGCACGACTCAATGCGGGCACGGAATAACTTTAGGCTCACATCAAAAAATATGAGCGAATTCAGGACAATCCCTATGAAAGAACTGCTGAAGATCAAGCATCTTACAGTTGTGGTCGATCGAAAATTCATGTAAGTAAAGGAAAACCACGGTGCCCCGAATTACTTGCAAGATGGCTAACTTCTGTGTAGGACGAATCCCAACAATGAGTTTGATTTTGGGACGACTCCTTCGACTCTAACAAGTGCCAAATGCAAACTAAAGAATAACTTCGAGACTATCGTTATGGATATAGCCATTGATAATGAACAGGAGGGAATAATCAGCAGCTTGATGTGTTGGGCTATGCATGTCATGGGGGCCTCAACAAGGCCCGATAGACTCATTGTTAAGCTACCACATTCGAGTTGCCGGCTCAATAGTGAATTCGAATTCATGAGAAGTGTTACGGGGTATCTTGGAGCCTCGCCAAAGAGGGAGATTGTTGTAGGTGGTAGTGTCTGGACTTGGGGTGGTGGTACGAAGACGTTGCGGTGCCATGGCTGTTTTTGATCAGATTGCAATCCCACTGCTGCGAATAACTCAGATCTTTCGAAGGAATAGAGATCACCCTGTTTAGAGGGTTCGTCTGCGGGGATACGGCAATGGAAATATCTCTGTTTGATTAAATAGGAAATCGAGAAAATGTTCAATTGATCTATAAGCTGTCAAATGCCTGCTATGTGAAAGACACTCTACAATACCACTTCGTGATAGTTTTGTATCCGACTTTACTGGACCCCTAGTCCTCTCCTGATCAAAAGTATGATTCGTCCACCCGTGGGGCGTCCCAGGCGCGAGTTACGGACCTATTGATTGCGAAGACGAGCCAAAGTCCAAGAGTGCAGCAGACTGCGAGCCATTCTGGTTATAAGTGGCACATGCCCGCCCAGACCATTTTGAGTGTTCGTAAGTTTCAACCTGCTTGCCAACCTTCAGTATTCTGGTAATTGTCGATAAGGTCGTCTTTTCTGTCTCTCTGCTGCCATGGGAAACCTCTTTTCCGATCCACAGGTATGGCATCTCCGTACCAACACATCTGCCCAAGGTTTCTTGCCGCCCTTGCTCTTGTTTTCGACCTGATTTGTGCACGTAGATCCATCCACCAATAATGTATCGCACTTCTTGCAGAGTGTGTGTTTCATGGCGGGCGAAATGCGCATCTGGCCTTTGAGGGTAACGGCGCGGAGATCAGCTACTAGGCGGCGAGAAGCAGGACGGTAAGCTGCTTCTGAGATTGCTGTCAGCCCATCAGATGGCACTCCTGTAGCGTCGGCTTGTTTTGGACCGGCTGCATTTCCCACGTCTTTCTCGATTTGTGGTTCTGGTCTGGAATGTGGTTGCTGTGCTGCTGCCAAGTACGATGCTGCTTGGTATAGGTAGGAGGCTCGGCTGTGGAGTATTTTGTTTGGGAAGTTGCCAGTTCCCTTTGCTGCTTTTACTTTGGCCATGGTGACTCGTAAGATAGGTGCTTGGGACTGCTATTGTTCATTGCTGTAAAGAGAAGGGGCTGAGGAAGGCAAATCGAAGATATATTGCAATTGAAGTGAATTGCCGCGCTTAATAAATCTGGTGGTTTGCTGAGTCACATGGTCAGATTCAGCGCGCTAATTTTGCGCGTTGCTCGCGAACTCCACCTCGCCCTCCTCCTCCTCGCAGCCTCAAGCCTCGATCACCTCTTGAATCGCCGACCTTCAGCCAACCTTTATTGTTTTATCTGACGACCTGAACGGGCTATCTGACCTCTCTTCGTACGCTTTTGATCTACGGCACTACCTCTTTCGACCACAATCTCACACCAGCTTCACCACAACAACCTACACTCCATCATCTTCGCCTTTTTTCCGCCATCATGTCTGCCGAAGAAGACCTCATCGACTACTCCGACGAGGAGCTACAGACCACCGACGCACCCGCTGCGGCTGGCGGAGATGCAAATGGAGGCGCCAAGAAGGGCGATTTGACAGTATCGGGAGGCAACGCCGACAAGAAGGGCAGCTACGTCGGCATACACTCCACTGGATTCCGGGATTTCCTGTTGAAGCCGGAGCTCTTGCGTGCCATTACCGATTGCGGTTTCGAACATCCTTCGGAGGGTCAGTCATAACATTCCCCAAGCTACATATCCCTCCTATAGCTCGTCCGTCCATCTCGCAAGCAAGCAAAAGAAGCAGAAGAAAAGGAAGAAAATATATATGCGCTGGTCCTTCCTTGTTCCAATAAGTCGCGGCCGATCCTGGAATGTCTCTACCGCCAGGCCACCAACCTAAGCAGGTTATTCGAGGGAGATACGCGCGCAAGCGAGAATCTCGGGGTGTCGCGGTTCGGGGTGGAGAGATGCGCAGATGAAGATGGCGCCAAGAGACTTCCAGGATCGGTTCGCAATCGACGACTTCGAATGCTTTATTACACCCTCGGTCGACGATCTGCGCCTTTAAAGGCAAATGTCGCGCCTCTGATTCGATTTTTATTTTCCTTGCGGTCGATTTATTGTGCGGGTGCTTCCTGGATTTTGTTGCGCGAGATGGACGGACGGTGCGAGCTCTTGCACATTTATACAATTGGAAAACACATTGATCTAACTTCGGCTCGATTTATCTACAGTCCAGCAAGTTTGCATCCCTCAAGGAATCCTCGGTACCGATGTTCTTTGCCAAGCCAAATCTGGTCTTGGTAAAACCGCGGTCTTCGTTCTCACCACGCTCCAGCAAGTCGAGCCTGTCGCAGGCGAGACTTCCGTCCTGGTCATGTGCCACACCCGCGAATTGGCGTATCAGATTAAGAATGAGTATGCTCGATTTAGCAAGTATATGCCAGACGTCAAGACTGCCGTATTTTACGGAGGAACCCCGATTCAGAAGGATGCCGAGATCCTCAAGAACAAGGAGACTCACCCCCACATCATCGTCGCCACACCAGGTCGATTAAATGCTCTCGTAAGAGACAAATTCCTCAGACTCGGCAATTGCAAAGTTTTCGTACTCGATGAGTGTGATAAGATGCTTGACCAGATCGGTAAGTCATCATCGCTAGTTGAAAGGCATCTATATTGACGTGCTTCTAGATATGCGCCGTGACGTCCAAGAAATCTTCCGAGCAACTCCCACACAGAAGCAAGTCATGATGTTCAGCGCCACTCTTTCCCAAGAGGTTCGCCCGATCTGCAAGAAGTTCATGCAAAATCCTCTTGAGATTTACGTGGATGACGAGACCAAGCTCACCCTTCACGGTCTCGCACAATACTACGTCAAGCTTGATGAGAAGGAGAAGAACCGAAAGCTGAACGAGTTGCTCGACGAGCTTCAATTCAATCAGGTCATCATCTTCGTCAAGAGCACCCTGCGTGCAACTGAACTCGATAAGCTGCTGCGCGAATGTAACTTTCCTTCCATCGCTGTCCACTCCGGCGTCAGCCAGGAGGAGCGGTATGTATAACCATGCTATTTGAAGTCACAACCTACTGACAAACATATAGTATCAAGAGATACAAGGAGTTCAAAGAATTCAACAAGCGTATTTGCGTAGCCACTGATGTTTTCGGTCGTGGTATCGATATTGAGCGTATCAATTTGGCCATCAACTACGATCTCCCAGCCGACGCTGATTCCTACCTCCATCGTGTTGGTCGTGCCGGTCGTTTCGGTACCAAGGGTGTTTCAATCTCCTTCGTCAGCTCCGAGGCTGACCAAGAAGTTCTGAAGTCCATTGAGAAGCGTTTTGAGGCTTCCGTTCCGTAAGTATTCTACTGGCCACTTTATTTTACACCACTAACGATTACACAGCGAGTTTCCCGCAGAGGGTATCGACTCTAGCACCTACATGGCGAACTAGATTCGACGACGCGTCTCTCTTCCTTTGTGAACTCTTCTACCCAGGATCCTCTACTTGGGGATTTCTAGGTCACCTTTAAAATTGCACTCTCACCTTCGTCTCTGCGTTTTCTCGGCCGTCGGGTGGCATGGCCTGTTTGAGTTGTTTGGTCTCCTTTCCTACATGATGGGGTCTCTGCTGCTTGCTTGCGCGAATGGGTTTGGATGGATGAGAGACCCGGGGCGGCTTAGCCATCTCTCGTCGCTCCAGACATGGGAGTATGGGCGATGGTGTAGGCCGGACGTCAAAAAGGGGTCTTTGCAAGCAGAGCGGGGGAAGCAAATAGAAAAGTTCTTTTTCGGCATGTTTTTGAACAATGACCATGCTGTGACTCTTAATGTGACCGTGATCTTATGTCGGTGTGTGCCATGTATGTCGATGTCTCTGAGATCCCAACTGGTGCTCTCGGATCACGCTTGTGAGCGAATACCCCGTCATGCCTCCCCCATCCTTTCGCACCTACCACAGAGGTATCCCTCGTGCGTTCTAGGAGACATGTACAGACGGACGCACAATGCCCCATCCCAATGCTGACTCCTCCATATGATACGAACCGCGCACAGCAATGGTTCTGCTATATTTTAACTCCTTGTGCGAGGAACCACTTGGCTTTGTGCCCCCTTTTTGTCCGAAATATACGGATTAAATAAGCTCCAGATCACACCTTTCCCCCGCGTCTCGATTTCGGTGGGCGGGATGGAAGGAGGTGCTCGCAACGCTTCTGGGTTCTCGATGCTGATCCAAGCGTTCGTCGGTATGAGAGGATGGGAAGTCGAGCCCAGCGCCTGTTGAAGCGCCGACTCCGAGGCCTGGAGGTCTGCTTACTCCCCCGTCCTGATGCCGCTTGCAGTTTGGAGATGGGGGAAAGGTATGAAGCGGTCACCTCCTGACTTCTGCATGTCCAGAAACCCCACACCACGGCACCAGACTGGAGGAAATCCTCCAAAATTACATCTCCACCCCATCGGGTACCGTATTGGGATTGCTATACGTGAGATGGGTTTGGAGAGGTGATTGGCGATGTGAGATGAGATGAGATGAAAAGGGGACATGCAGGGAC